>JARQOC010000011.1:188163087-188188425 GCA_033576535.1 Allobates femoralis
GAGAAAAACTACTCTGTCCAGAATAGTCTCATGCTCTGCATCTATTTTAAAAGCCATCCTGCGTGATAATAAAGGTGAATCTAATGGAAATGTAGAGTCTCTGTGGGTGGAGATAAGGGGAGGGGGAAAAATAATAAATTACTGATAGGGGTTTGTTATAAGTCCCCAACAATAATGGAAGTGGAGGAGAATATCCTCATAAAGCAAATAGATGAAGCAGCGACTCAGGGAGAAGTCATTATTATGGGGGACTTCAACTACCCTGAAATACATTGGGGAACAGAAACCTGCAGTTCTAGCCAAGGTAATAGGTTTTTGACAACTATGAGAGACAATTACCTTTCACAACTGGTTCAGGACCCAACAAGAAGGGGGGCACTGCTGGACCTAATATTAATCAACAGGCCAGACCGCATATCAAATATACAGGTTGGAGATCACTTGGGTAATAGTGATCATAAAATAATATGTTTTCAAGTATCCTTTAATAAAGATGTGTAGTAGATGGGCTACAAGGACACAAAACTTCAGGAAAGCAAATTTCCAACGGTTGAGAGATGATCTTAGTGCAATAAACTGGGACGATATCCTGAGACATAAAAGTACACAAAGCAAGTGGGAGACGTTTATTAGCATCCTGAATAGGGCCTGTGCACAATATATACCCTATGGGAATAAGCATGCTAGAAATAGGAGGAAACCACTATGGCTAAATAAGGCTGTAAGGGGCGCAATAAATGACAAAAAGAAAGCATTTAGGGAATTAAAGCAAGTAGGTAGTGATGAGGCATTAAATAAATAAAGAAAATTTATTAACATTTGTAAAAAGCAAATCAAGGCAGCCAAGATTGAGACAGAGAGACTCATTGCCAGAGAAAGTAAAAAGAATCCCAAAATATTTTTTAACTACATAAATAGTAAGAAACTAAAAAATGATGGTGTTGGCCCCTTTAAAAATAATCTGGGTAAAATGGTGCATGAGGATGAGGAAAAAGCCAATATGCTAAATGACTTTTTTTCAACAGTATTTACACAAGAAAATCCCATGACAGACAATATGATCAGTGATAACAAAAACTGTCAATTAAATGTCACCTGCTTAACCCAGCAGGAAGTACGGCATCATCTAATAATCACTAAAATTGACAAATCCCCGGGCCCGGATGGGATACACCCCAGAGTGCTGCAGGAATTAAGTACTGTCATAGATAGACCATTATTTTTAATCTTCAAAGATTCCATAATAACAGGGTCTGTACCACAGGACTGGCGTACAGCAAATGTGGTGCCAATATTCAAAAAGGGAACAAAAACTGAACTTGGAAATGATAGGCCAGTAAGCTTAACCTCCACTGTGGGTAAAATCCTAGAGGGTTTTCTAAGAGATGCTATACTGGAGTATCTGAAGAAAAATAACCTCATGACCCAATATCAACATGGCTTTACGAGGGACTGTTCCTGTCAAACTAATCTGATAAGCTTCTATGAAGAAGTAAGTTCTGGACTGGACCAAAGAAATGCAGTGGATGTGGTGTATATGGACTTTTCAAAAGCTTTTGATACGGTGCCACACAAAAGGTTGATACATAAAATGAGAGCAATGGGGATAGGGGAAAATATGTGTAAGTGGGTTAAAAACTGGCTTAGGCTGGGGTCACACTTGACATGAGTTTTTTTAGTGCCTTTAAAAAAGCATGCGTTTCTTCATTTCAGCATGTTTTTTTAAGGTGTCTGATGGCACCCTGCATTTTTGCATGCGTTTTTAAATCAGCACCCAAAAATAGTGCATGCACTATTTTTTGGTGCTGTTTTAAAAATGCATGCTTTTTTAGAAAACGCATGCATTTTTTTAACATGGGCCCCTATGGAAAACGCATGCGTTTTTTTAACATGGGCCCCTATGGAAAACGCATGCATTTTTGGATGGTACTAAATGGTACTAATGTACCATGTGTTTTTGCATGAGTTTTTGATGTCAGCTAATCACATAATTGCAAAAACGCACACAAAAACGCATGGTACTGTCACGCATGCGTTTTTGCTATTAAGACATGCGTTTGTGCTATTAGGGCATGCGTTTTTTAATATGGGGGCCTATGGGTGCGTTTTTACATGTTTTTTTAAAAATGCAGGTCTCCAAAAACTCATGAAAAAAACGCAAGTGTGACCCCAGCCTTAGTGATAGGAAACAAAGGGTGGTCATTAATAGGACACACTCATAAATGGTCACAGTTAACAGTGGGGTAACACAGGGGTCAGTGTTGGGCCCGCTTCTTTTTAATATATTTATTAATGACCTTGTTGGGGGCATACAGCGTAGAATCTCAATATTTGCAGATGACACTAAACTCTGCAGGGTAATCAATACAGAGGAGGACATTTTTATATTACAGGAGGATTTATGTAAACTAGAAGCTTGGGCTGATAAATGGCAAATGAGCTTTAATGGGGATAAATGTAAGGTCATGCACTTGGGCAGAGGAAACAAAAGGTATAATTATGTGCTTAATTGTAAAACACTGGGCAACACTGTCACTGAAAAAAACCTGGGTGCATGGGTAGATGACAAACTCACATTTAGTGGCCAGTGTCAGGCAGCTGCTGCAAAGGCAAATAAATAATGGGATGCATTAAAAGAGGCATAGATGCTCATGAGGAGAACATAATTTTATCTCTATACAAGTCACTAGTGCGACCACACTTAGAATACTGTGTACAATTCTGGTCTCCGGTGTATAAGAAAGACATAGTTGAACTAGAGCGGGTCCAGAGAAGAGCGACCAATGTTATTAGAGGACTAAGGGGTCTGCAATACCAAGACAGGTTATTAAACTTGGGGTTATTTAGCTTGGAAAAACGAAGGCTTAGGGATGATCTTATAATAATTTATAAATATATGAGGGGACAGTACGGAGAACTTTCTAATGATCTCTTTACTCTTAGGCCTGAGACGGGGACTCTTTACTGTAAGAGCAGTGAGACTATGGAACTACTCTGCCACATGATGTTGTAATGAGTGACTCACTACTAACGTTTAAGAAGGGCCTGGATGCCTTTCTTGAAAACTATAATATTACCAGTTATATATACTAGATTCTTTGATAGGGTGTTGATCCATGGAATTAGTCTGATTGTCATATCTGGAGTCAGGAAGGAATTTTTTTTCCCCAATGTGGAGCTTAGTGTTGCCACATGGTTTTTTTTTTGCCTTCCTCTGGATAAACATGTTAGGCTATGGGTTGAACTAGATGGACTTAAAGTCTTCCTTCAACCTTATAACTATGTTACTACTATGTTACTATGTTACTAAAAGGATGATATGTCATTACGCATTATATTTGAGCAACTGGTTTGGTACGTATTTCCACCGTCTGACTAGGGCCTGTCTCTGTCGCTGGGTAACCTCTCTCAATAAATTTAAGAGACATCTCTTTATGTCTTATTACATGTGTGGCTGGGCCTGAGACTATCGGGCAACTCTTTCATGTTGTGAGTGGGGTAATGCCCTCTTGGTGTGTTTAGGATGACAGAGTAGTGTAACAAACTATTCTTGTCAATCATTTTTACAAACAGATCTGTCATCATATCCCCTTTTTTATTTAATATGACCATTGTATCCAAAAAGTTTATTTGGTTACACTCATGGTGTAATGTGAATGATAGATTAGGAATGGATTAATTAAGACTGTCGAAAAATTCCGACAGTTCCAACACCGATCCATGCCAAACTAAGAAGACCTCGTCAATATCTATTCCATAACAGTACGCATTTTAGAAACAAAGGATGTTTAACCCCTTCAGGACCCAGCCTATTTTGACCCTAAAGACCTTGGCATTTTTTGCAATTCTGACCAGTGTCCCTTTATGAGATTATATCTCTGGAACGCTTCAACCGATCCTAGCGATTCTGAGATTGTTTTTTCGTGACATATTGGGCTTCATGCTAGTATTAAATTTAAGTCGATAATTTTTGCGTTTATTTGTGAAAAAATCAAAAATATGGCAAAAATTTTGAAAATTTCACAATTTTCACATTTTATATTTTTTTTCTGATACACCAGAGAGATATGTGACAGAAAAAGTTATTAAATAATATTTCCCACATGTCTACTTCACATCAGCACAATTTTGGAAAAAACAAATTTGGTAGGACGTTATAAGGGTTCAAAGTTCATGAGCAATTTTTCATTTTTCAACCAAAATTTACAAAACCATTTTTTTTAGTGACCACTAGGGATGGGCGAGTCTACTCGCTAGGACTCGTTACTCGGCGAGTAGTAAGGGACTGGCATGACTCAGTACTCTGCGAGTTTCCCAACGATTACTCGCACAGTAACGAGTCCAATGCAAGTCAATGGCAATCCTAGTTTTGTCAGAGTTTACTTTTTCTCACTCGCTAGACTCGCTATATCACATCGCTATGTAGCTTGAATCTCCCCAAAGCAGCTAGTCTGAGCGAGTCTGAGCGAGTCTACGAATCCGAGTCCTGAATACTGTATTCGGGACTCGCGAATACAGAATCTGTTATGTTCCGACAAAGCTTCAGAGACAGCCTAGCGTGTTAGGTCAGAAAACTTGTGAAGATGGACAAGCATGTTAGCCAATCATATTCAGTAATGCCAAAGCCATGTTGGTTGTGGCAGGACTATGATTGGCTTCTGTCCGTCGTGATGCCTATGTCATGTATGAGAGACGAGGCTGTATATAAGCCTTGCCACCACCATTTTAGGCACATTCCTGTGAAGATCTGAGCTAGAGGAGGGTGAGGTAGATGCTGGAGCAGATCATAGGGAGTGTCAGTCAGTGTATGGAAACTAAAAAGATTCCTTATATTTAACCCAAACAGCTCTTGTGAGAGCTACCAGGAGGACAGAGGAGTACTGTGTAGAGGACTGTAGGCAGGCAGGCAGGCAGGGAGGAGCAGCCTTACAGGCACACAGGACCGATCTCATAGCTTAGGCTGGCTTCACATTAGCGTTCCCCTCCGCAGCGTTCTGCGGAGGGGATCCGCAATGTGTGCGCAGCGGCTGCCAGCTCCTATCTTTATAATGGGGGCGCACGGTGCTGCGCTTGACAGCACATGACCGTGCGCACCCATTCACTCCTATATGTGATCTGTGCGTAGGCGGATGCCTGCGTACAGATCACACACTCTCGTTCGCACCAGGGACGCGACATGTTGCGTCCCTGGTGCGGGCGAGAGTGTGTGATTTGTGCGCAGGCATCCGCCTGCGCACAGATCACTCATGGCGGGCAAGGGGTGTGCACGGCGGTCTGCAAGCATCTGCAGACACCGTGCGCTCCATTATAAAGATAGGGGCTGCGGTCTGCATGCAGAGGCTTGCAGATGTCTCCGCAGAACGCTGCGGAGGCATCTGCAAATGTGAAGGCAGCCTTAGCTTACTAACTCAACTTTCCTAATAGCTGAAGTCAGAGGCTTAGGTTACTTTTACACTAGCGTTTATTTGAAATTGCGGCAGATGCGGTGAAAAAAACGCATCTGCCACGATTACCGCATACCGGCTGCACTTGCGGCACGGTTACGACACAGTTGCGGCAAGCCCCATACAATGTATAGGTGGGCTTGCGGCAGGTGCGGCAAGTGCGGTTTTAGCACTTGCGGCAGGTGCGACCGCGAAAAAAACCGCGGCTGACCGCGTTTTTTTTCGCGGCCGCACCTGCCGCAAGTGCCAAAACCGCACTTGCCACACCTGCCGCAAGCCCGCCTATACATTGTATGGGGCTTCCGCAACTGTGCCGCAACCATGCCGCAAGTGCAGCCGGTATGCGGTAATCGTGGCAGATGCGTTTTTTCACCGCATCTGCCGCAATTTCAAATAAACGCTAGTGTGTAAGTACCCTTAGCTGAGGTACTATTTCTTATTTTTTTGCACCTGATAGATTTTGGGTCATAATAACCCCTTCAGCTTTATTTTCTCTGTGGCAGACCAGTGTGTTGCTGCTCTCCTACCTGCAAATAAGACAAACACATGCGAATTTGGCCTTGGACACAGCAGCAAAAAACTGTTGCGAGTCGGGTTTCCAAAACGGCAATGCGAGCGCTTTCCGAGACACATCTGCGATTTGTAAATCGCACATTACTCGCTATTACTCGCTTCCCCATTCATTAACATTGGACTCGCTAGACTCGCAACGAGTAGCGAGTCCCGGGCTCGGACTCGCTAGAGTCAAGCGATTCCGAGTAATTTAGGACTCGCCCATCACTAGTGACCACATCAAATTTGAAGTCCTTTTAAGGGGTGTACATGACAGAAAACACCCAAACGTAACACCATTCCAAAAACTGCACCCCTCAAGCTACTCAAAACTACATTCAAGAAGATTATTAACCCTTCAGGTGCTTCACAGGAACTAAAGCAAAGTGGAAACAAAAAATGGATATTATAATTTTTTTATCAAAAATGTTCTTTAGCCTCAATTCTTTCATTTTCACATGGGCCACAGGATAAAATGGATCTTAAAATGTGTTGTGCAAATTCTCCCGAGTATATCGATACCTCATATATGGTCATAAACCACTGTTTGGGTGCACGGCAGGGCTCAGAAGGGAAGGAGCGCAATTTGAATTTTGGAGCTAATTATACATTCAAAAAGGGAAATGGCACTCCTTCCCTTCTGAGCCCTGCCGTGCGCCCAAACAGTGGTTTATGACCACATATGAGGTATCGGTGTACTCATGAGAAATTGCCCAACAAATTTTAGGATGAATTTTATGCTGTTGCCCATGTGAAAATGAAAAAATGTAGGCTAAAAGAAAATTTTTGTGAAAAAAAAAGTACTATTTCATTTTCACTGATCAATTTGTAAAGCACCTTGGGGTTCAATATGCTCACTACCCATCTAGATATGTTCCCTGGGGGGTCTAGTCTCCAAAATGGGGTCACTTGTGGGGGAGCTCCAATGTTTAGGCACACAGGGGCTCTCCAAACGTGACATGGTGTCCGCTAACAATTTGAATAGAAATCAGCTCAAATTGTTAGCTGTCACCATGTTGCGTTTGGTGAGCCCCTGTGTGCCTAAACATTGGGGCTCCCCCACAAGTGACCCCATTTTGGAAACTAGACCTCCCATGGAACGTATCTAGATGCATAGTGAGCACTTTGAACCCCCAGGTGCTTCACAAATTAATCCATAAAAATGAAAAAGCACTTTTTTTCCACATTTTTTTCATCATTAACGATCAATTTGTGAAGCACCTGTGGGTTGAAAGTGCTCACTATGCATCTATATACGTTCCTTTGGGGGTCTAGTTTCCAAAATGGGGTCACTTGTGGGGGAGCTCCAATGTGGAGACGCACAGGGGCTCTCCAAACGCGACATGGTGTCCGCTAACATTTTATATGCAAGATGAGCTCAAATTGTTAGCGGACACCATGTTGCCTTTGGAGAGCCCCTGTGCGTCTCCACATAGGAGCTGCCCCATAAGTGACCAATTTTGGAAACTAGACCCCCATAGGAACGTATCTAGATGCATAGTGAGCACTTTCAACCCCCAGTACTTTTTTTCAGTAATAATCTTTTTTTTCATTAACTTGTGATGCACCTGGGGGTTCAATATGCTCACTACCCATCTAGATATGTTTCCTGGGGGGTCTAGTTTCCAAAATGGGGTCACTTGTGGGGAAGCTCCAATGTTTAGGCACACAGGGGCTCTCCAAACGCGACATGGTGTCCTCTAACAATTTGAATAAAAATCAGCTCAAATTGTTAGCTGTCACCATGTTGCGTTTGATGATCCCCTGTGTGCCTAAACATTGGAGCTCCCCCACAAGTGACTTCATTTTGGAAACTAGACCCCCCAGGTAACATATCTAGATGCATAGTGAGCACTTTGAACCCCCAGGTGCTTCAGAAATTCATCCATAAAAATGAAAAAGCACTTTTTTTCCACAAAAATTTTCTTTTTTCATTATTACGGATCAATTTGTGAACCACCTGGGGGTTGAAAGTGCTCACTATGCATCTAGATACGTTTATTTGGGGGTCTAGTTTCCAAAATGGGGTCACTTGTGGGAGAGCTCCAATGTGGAGACGCACAGGGGCTCTCCAAACGCGACATGGTGTCCGCTAACAATTTGAATGCAAAATTTAGGCTAAAAGAAAATTTTTGTGAAAAAAATAAGTACTATTTCATTTTCACAGATCAATTTGTAAAGCACCTGGGGTTTCAATATGCTCACTACCCATCTAGATATGTTCCCTGGGGGGGTCTAGTTTCCAAAATGGGGTCACTTGTGGGGGAGCTCTAATGTTTAGGCACACAGGGGCTCTCCAAACGCGACATGGTGTCCGCTAACAATTCCAATTGTTAGCAAACACCAGGTTGCGTATGGAGAGCCCCTGTGTGCCCAAACATTAGAGCTCCCCACAAGTGACACCATTTCGGAAACTAGACCCCCCAAGGGAACGTATCTAGATGCGTAGTGAGCACTTTGAACCCCCAGGGGCTGCACAAATTGATCCGTAAAATTTAAAAAAGAAAATTTGTGTGAAAATAAAGTATTTTTTTCTTATTACAGATCATTTTGTGAAGCACCTGAGGGTTCAAAGTGCTCACTATGCAGCTAGATATGTTCCCTGAGGGGTCTAGTTTCCAAAATGGGGTCACTTGTGGGGAAGCTGCTATGTTTAGGCACACAGGGGTTCTCCATACGCGACATGGTGTCCACTAACAATTCCAATTGTTAGCAAACACCAGGTTGCGTATGGAGAGCTGCTGTGTGCCTAAACATTGGAGCTCCCCCACAAGGGACCCCATCCACATATAGAGCATAATTACACATCTGTACCCAGCCTTCCAGAAGGACAGGTCAACTTGTAACCTGGCCGTTCTGCAGGAAGGGATTTGTTCTAGCACCGAAATGAGACGCCAAAGCCATGGTAAAGACTAAGGGTGTTCTTATCAGTACAAGGTCCAATGTTCGGGCGTTGTGCGTGTGTGTGTGTGTGTGTGTGTGATGTTGTGTATGTCATGCTGGTGTGGGTGAGTTGTGTAGGAAAGGTCAGTATGTGAGTCCGGGGACGTGTGATGAATTTTAAAGCATTCATTCAAACACAGTCCTGGTTTGTCTGGACACGTTTCACATATGAAACATGTTTTCTGTGTTATTCCTCTTTGATAGCAGACCCGGCACCTTTTTCTTTCTGAAGTTGCGACCTCACGGGGAAAATGTTGCCCTGGTACCACACGGGAGACTCTAGTTCCAGGAGTGCTGGGGCACGCTTCTTCTTCTTCTTCTTATCCTCCTCCTCCTCTTCTAAACATCAGGGCCTTGATCACCTTCTCCTGGAACTGGAGGAAGGTGTTGGTGGTCTGACCTGCACATCGTGATAGCAAGTATGCGTTATACAGTGCCATTTGAATGATGTGCATGGCCAGTTTTTTGTACCAAACCTTCACCTTCCGCATGCAACTGTAGGGCTGGAGGACTTGATCAGAAAGATCAACCCCCCCATGTGCTTGTTGTACCCCAGGACACAGTCCAGTTTGTGGACCTGTCTTGGGGTACCTCTGGTGGCCGTGGTGGCGGGACCATGAATTGTGGTCAAGAAAAAGACATCCCTTCGGTCTTTGAACTTGACCACAAGCATGTTGCTGCTACATTCAGCTCGGCTCTCACCTCTTGGGAGAGGCTGCTCAACTAGCGTCAGAGGGAGACCCTTTTGGTTTCTGCGCACAGTACCGCAAGTGGCGGTAATTCTGGCAGAAAGGGAATTAAATAGTTGGATACATGTATAAAAGTTATCAACGTACAGATGGTAACCTTTATCAAGTAGTGGGTGGATCAGATCCCACACTATTTTCCCGCTTACCCCCAGAGTAGGTGGACACTCTGGGGGCTGGATCCTGGAATCCTTTCCCTCATACACTCTAAAGCTGTAAGTGTACCCTGAGGTACTCTCACACAGCTTGTAGAGTTTTATTCCGTACCTCGCCCTCTTGCTGGGGAGGTATTGCCGGAATGTAAGCCTACCTTTGAAGTGGACGAGGATTCATCCACACAAATTTCCCGTTCTGGAACGTACACTTCAGCAAACTTGTTGCTGAAGTGTTCGATGACCAGCCGAATTTTGAACAACCTGTCGAAATTCGGGTCATCATGGGGAAGGCTGTCCGCGTTGTCCCTAAAATGCAAAAATTTGTGAATGACCTCGAATCGCTTTCGGGCCATCACCACTCCGAACACTGGAGTTTGATATAAAATATTGGTACTCCAGTATTGGCGGATTTCTGGTTTCTTCACAATCCCCATGTGAAGTACCAATCCCCAATACTTCAACATTTCTCCAGAGTCCACGGGACTCCAAGAAGAAAATATGGAATTTGGGTTTTGGACCAGAAATTGTTGGGTGTAAATGTTGGTCTGGTCCACCATGAGACTCACAATGTCCTCAGAGAAAAAGACTTTGAAAAAGTCAATTTCCCTGAAGTTTGTGGTCTCAAGCTGGATTCATGATTGGGGAAGGAAATCAGGAATCTGTGGAGTGTAGTGTTCAGGGACGGGGGTCCACACGGGGGCCCTGGTGCTAGCTTGGGCGTGACTAGCACCAGGTTGAGGGTTACTCACAGACGGCTGTGGGTCCATGGCCTCCGGCTCCTCTTCTCCAGGCTGCGGCTCTTCTCCAGGCTGTGGCTCTTCTTCTACGGCCCCCGGACGATGTCTTGTCCTGCAACGTCATCTTGGAGGCGAGTTGGTGTCACTGGAGGAGGAAGAATGTGAGGAATAGAGGAACGTAGGGTCCTCTCCCTCACTGTCAGCAACGGAGGCAAGTATAGCATATGGCTCCTCAGCCGAGTACGCCCTTTCTGACCTTGATGACTGTGACGAACGGGACAGGCGGGACATTGTGTGCTGTGTTTTGTGTGCGTATGTAAAGAAAATCTAAAATTTATTGTACCGTAGTGTGAGTGTATGTGTGTGTGCGAGTGCTTGGTGTAACTTTGATGTGTAGGGTCTGTCGGGCAGAGGGGTCTGTCGGGCGGAGGGGTCTGTCGGGCGGAGGGGACTGTCGGGCGGAGGGGACGGTCGGGCGGAGGGGACGGTCGGGCAGACGGGGAGGGCTAGGGCAGACGGCGAGCGCTCGGGCAGACGGCGAGGGCTAGGGCAGACGGCGAGAGCTAGGTGCGGACGGCGAGGGCTAGGGTGGACGGCGAGCTCTCGAGTAGACGGGGAGCGCTCATGCAGACGGCGAGGGCTAGGGCAGACGGCGAGGGCTAGGGCGGACGGCGAGCTCCCAGGCAAGACGGCGAGCGCACGGGCAGACAGGGAGCGCTCGGGCAGACAGGGAGCGCTCGGGGAGACGGGGAGTGCTCAGGCAGACGGCTAGGGTGGACGGCGAGGGCTAGGGCAGACGGCGAGGGCTAGGGTGGACGGCAAGCGCCCAGACAGACGGCGAGCGCCCGGGCAGACGGGGAGCGCTCGGGCAGGCGGCGAGGGCTAGGGCAGACGGAAAGCGCTCGGGCAGACAGGGAGCGCTCGGGCAGACGGCGAGGGCTAGGGCGGACGGCGAGGGCTAGGGCAGATGGCGAACTCTCGGGCAGACGGCGAGGGCTCGGCAGACGGCGAGGACAGGGCAGACGGCGAGGGATAGAGCAGACGGCGAGGGCTAGGGCAGACGGAGAGGGCTAGGGATGACAGCGAGCACCCGGGCAGACGGGGAGCGCTCAGGCAGATGGGGAGCGCTCGGGCAGACGGCGAGCGCTCGGGCAGACGGTGAGGACTAGGGCAGAGGGCGAGGGCTAGGGCAGATGGTGAGGGCTAGGGCGGACGGCGAGGGCTAGGGCAGACGGCGAGGGCTAGGGGGACGGCGAGGGCGGACGGCGAGCGCCCGGGCAGACGGCGAGCTCTCGGGCAGACGGCGAGGGCTCGGGCAGACGGCGAGGGCTGGGCAGACGGCAAGGGCTAGGGCAGACGGCGAGGTCCCGGGCAGACGGCGAGGTCCCGGGCAGACGGCGAAGGCTAGGGCAGACGGTGAGGGCTAGGGCAGATGGCGAGGGCTAGGGCAGATGGCGAGGGCGGACGGCGAGCTCTTGGGCGGACGGCGAGCGCCCGGGCAGACGGTGAGCGCCCGGGCAGACGACGAGGACCAGGGCGGATGGGGAACGCTCGGGCAGAGGGCGAGGGCTAGGGCAGAGGGCGAGGGCTAGGGCAGACGGTGAGGGCCAGGGCGGACGGCGAGGGCCAGGGCAGACGGCGAGGGCCAGGGCGGACGGCGAGGGCTAGGGCGGACGGCGAGGGCTAGGGCGGACGGGGAGCGCTCGGGGAGACGGGGAGTGCTCAGGCAGACGGCTAGGGTGGACGGCGAGGGCTAGGGCAGACGGCGAGGGCTAGGTGGATGGCGAGCGCCCAGACAGACGGCGAGCGCCCGGGCAGACGGGGAGCGCTCGGGCAGGCGGCGAGGGCTAGGGCAGACGGAAAGCGCTCGGGCAGACAGGGAGCGCTCGGGCAGACGGCGAGGGCTAGGGCAGACGGCGAGGGCTAGGGCAGATGGCGAACTCTCGGGCAGACGGTGAGGGCTCGGGCAGACGGCGAGGACATGGGCAGACGGCGAGGGATAGAGCAGACGGCGAGGGCTAGGGCAGACGGAGAGGGCTAGGGATGACAGCGAGCACCCGGGCAGACGGGGAGCGCTCAGGCAGATGAGGAGCGCTCGGGCAGATGGCGAGCGCTCGGGCAGACGGTGAGGACTAGGGCAGAGGGCGAGGGCTAGGGCAGATGGTGAGGGCTAGGGCGGACGGCAAGGGCTAGGGCAGACGGCGAGGGCGGACGGCGAGGGCGGACAGCGAGCGCCCGGGCAGACGGCGAGCGCTCGGGCAGACGGCGAGGGCTCGGGCAGACGGCGAGGGCTCGGGCAGACGGCAAGGGCTAGGGCAGACGGCGAGGTCCCGGGCAGACGGCGAGGTCCCGGGCAGACGGCGAAGGCTAGGGCAGACGGTGAGGGCTAGGGCAGATGGCGAGGGCTAGGGCAGATGGCGAGGGCGGACGGCGAGCTCTTGGGCGGACGGCGAGCGCCCGGCAGACGGTGAGCGCCCGGGCAGACGACGAGGACCAGGGCGGATGGGGAACGCTCGGGCAGAGGGCGAGGGCTAGGGCAGAGGGCGAGGGCTAGGGCAGACGGTGAGGGCCAGGGCGGACGGCGAGGGCCAGGGCAGACGGCGAGGGCCAGGGCGGACCGCGAGGGCCAGGGCGGACGGCGAGGGCTAGGGCGGACGGCGAGGGCTCGGGCGGACGGCGAGGGCTCGGGCGGACGGGGCGCAGGAGAGCAGGCGGTCAAGCGTGCGGGCGCAAGAGGGAGCTAAGGAGCCAGCAGCAGGGTGGGGAGAGATCAATGGTGCAGAAGGGGGCAGTAGCAGGGTGGGTGATCACTGGGAGGGGGGGAATGGGTGATCACAGGTGCAACTGCTGCCTGTAATCACTGTGCATCGGCTGGCAGAACGAGCACCAGCCGGTCAATGGACAGGACCTAAAATTGGACTGAAGGAGGGGGGTGGAGGGGGGGATGGAGGGGGGTGATGGGGGAGGGGGGGATGTGCTGGGGAGAGGGGGGATGTGCGGGGGAGAGGGCGGGATGTGCAGGAGGGAGGGGGAGAACGGAGGAAGAACAGAGAGAGAGGGAAAGAGCAGACAGGGACAGGCGGCACACAGAGGGAGTACAGAGACAGGGACAGATGTTACCAATTCCCACGGCGGCGGATCGGTCACGGTGCGGCAGATCAGTGTCGGTGCAGCAGATCGGTGTCGGAGGCAGGTGGACCACGCTCCTTGGCATCCAGGGACGGAATGGAGCAGGAAAGCGTGGTCCACCATTGTAAACAATCCCCTTGATAGCTGATTGGAGGGCTAGCGTCACATGGACACTAGCCCCAATCAGATCCAGGGGGGAAGGACACACATACCCCCAGCCAATGCCTGATGCTATAAGCATCAGGCCATCCCAGATCCAGAATATTCCACCAATTTTACTTTACTTTATTTATACTTGTGTAAGATCCAAGTGACAGCCTCAAGTCTAAGTGTGTGGTCAATTCTGGTATACAATGAGTTAACATCCATTGTAACCAGCAGTGACCCTGTGGGGATATCCTTCAAGGTCCAGATCACGGAAAGAAAATGTCCTGTATCTTTAAAATACGAAGGAATCAGTGGAATAAGAGGAGATAGAATTTTTTCAAGAGTTATGGCTAGGGGCGAAAGTATCAATTCTGTTGAAGCCACTATTGGTCTCCCGGGTGGATGTAGAAGGTTCTTATGAATCTTAGGAAGTATATAAATTACTGTGTAATTGGATGTTGATTAATCATAAATTCTGATAACTTACAATCTATGATACTTTGTCTGACATATTGGGAAACTTTCCCTGTGATCAATTGTCTGATCTCAGGGGTAGGATCCCTGGAAATGGGTTTTTGTATGTATCAGTATCAGATAACTGTTTCTGTATTTCTCAAGTGGTTAGCTTTGCAGCACTGAGGTCCAAAGGCCCTGGGTTCAATTCGCACCAAGGACAACATCTGCAAGGAGTTTGTATGTTCTCCCCGTGTTTGCATGGGTTTCCTCCGGGCACTCCGGTTTCCTCCCACATTGTAAAGACATACTGATAGGATATTTAGATTGTGAGCTCCAAGAGAGACAGCATTACTGATGTATGTAAAGTGCTACAGAATTAATAGCGCTATATAAATGAATAAACATTAATATTAATATAGAACGTCAGACCCATCACCAGTGTAACCACCTTTATCAGCCGGTTTAAAGGGGTTTTCCCACAAATACAATACCCTTTTATATAATTAGAATTGTCATAACTTTGCTTTTTGTAATTTGGTTTATTAAAAAAAAAAAGTCTAGTTTTTCATCAATCTCCCCATGTATGTGGTGCTGCAGAGCTGCCTCTAAGTCACGTGACAGCTCTGTCCGACCTGTCTGTGCCTCCTAGTAACAGTTGTGCATGGATGTGCTGAGATCAGCCTACAATCATGGCCGCTCCTCACATGAACGCGCATTGCTGCTCATGCGCACTGACAGTTTGTGACAGACTGCCTGATAAGCTGTGGGGGAGAGCTAGAAACTGGAGCTCTGTGCTCCGCAGCTTATCAAGGAGTCTGTCTGACAGGGAGCGTCATGACACAAGGAGACCCTCACAAGTCCTGCAGACAGCGATGCCCTCCTATCTAGGACCATGGAGCTCTGCCCCCTCCAGCAGCATCACAGCCAGTATACAAAGCATAATGGAGGGGCGGGGCCTACCGGAGGGCGGATCCAAAGCTCTGGATCCAACACTGAAGGGCTCATGGAGGGAATGGACCTGGAGCGGCATAAGAAAGAAAGACTGCTGAACACAGAAGAGGTGATGTACAAGCAGGGAGAGAGACAGCTGAGGCAGAGATGAGACAGGCAGAGACAGAAAAGAGACAGACTGACTAGGGATGAGCAAGTAGTGAAATATTCGGACTCGCTATACTCGTAATAAGTAGGTCCGAATACTCAGCTACTCGTTAGGAGTAGCGAGTCCAATGTAAGTCAATTGGAAAAGCGAATTGGAAAAGGCAGAAATACCCCACATGATTTTTGAAAAGCCGTCAGTAAAAAGCCGCCAGGTTTTAAACAATCACTCAGCCCGATGCTCGCTCCCCCACTGCCTCCCTCCCTAACCCTCTGCTCCCTGATGCCCCCTCCCTGCTCCCCCGCAGCCTCCTCACCTGATCCTAAGTTAGGACCGGGCTTGCAGCGCAGCACAAGGGAGCGGGGAGCGAAGGACCCAGGCTGGAAAGCCGGCGGTGTTGAAAAGACTTCACTGCCAGCTTTGCCGTCTGGTGCTCCGCTCCCTGATGCACGCTCCCTGCTCTGTGTTGCTGAGCGGGGAGCATGCATCAGAGAGGAGGGATGGGAAAGCCAGCGGTGAAGTCTTTTCACCGCCGGCTTTCCCGCCCGTTATTTCAAATGATCACCTGATGCTGACCAGCTGTTCATCTGAAGTAGCCACGGTGTCCTCAAAGCGTTCATGTGAGTTCATGCTTGACAGCATGAACTCACATGAACCTTCCCATGGGCACACAGCTCAGCTACATCTCTGGTAGAGATTATTTACCAGAGATGTAGCTGAGCTAAAGAAGATTTGGTTGGACTACATCAGACTGAAGATATTTTTCTTTCTAATAAAATATTTTTTTCTGTGTTGTGTTTTTTTTAAAAAATATTTTACTAGAAATTCACGGCGGTCATGTCTAATATTGCCGTGACCCCATGAATTTCAGGCTTAGGGCCAGCTGATAAAGGGGTTAGGGCCAGCTTGTTTTATTACACAGTGAGCCAGCACACCAGGGCCCTGGATGAGCTGGATACAGCCCCAGAAAATGGCACTTCTATGGACACACCATTTTCTGGGGTGGCTGCGGACTGCAATTCGCAGCGGGGGGGCCAGAAAGCTTGGGCCACCCTGCGGTGTGCATTCCAGCCCCCAGCTGCTTAGTTGTTCCTGGCTGGACACAAAAATAGGGCGAAGCCCCACGTCAATTTTTTTTAATTTATTAATGTAATTCATGAAATAATTAAGAAAAGGGCTTCCCTGTATTTTTGTTTTCACCCAGGTACAAATAGGCAGCTGGGGGTCGGGGGCAGCATACAAAAATATGGCGGAGCCCACGTCAAAATATTTGTAAAAATTTCATAAAAAAAAAAAACACATTTAGGGACTGCGTCTTTATTAACCCCTCAACTTGAGGGGTTAATATAAATGCAGTCCCTAAATGTGTTTGTTTTGTTTTCTTTTTTTTTTCTTTTTTTAAAAATATTTTGTCATGGGCTTGCCATATTTTTGTAGAGTCTCTACCAGAGATGTAGCTGAGCTGTGCCCGTGGGAAAGTTCATGTGAGTTCATACTGTCAAGCATGAACTCACATGAACCCTTCGAGGGCACCGCGGCTAGTTCTAATGAACAGCTGATGAGCATCAGCTGTTGCATCAGCTGATCATTTGAAATAACCAGCAGGAAAGACTTCACCGCCGACTTTCCCATCCCGGCTCCCTGATGAACGCTCCCCGCTCCCCCGCCACCTCCCTGCCCGATACTAAGTTAGGACCAGGCGGGGAGTGCAGCAACACGGAGCGGGGAACGGAGCACCGGACGGGAAAGCTTGTGGTGAAGTCTTTTCACCACCGCTGGCTTTCCCGCCTGGGTCCTTCACTCTCTTGTGCTGTGCTGCCTGGTCCTAACTTAGGATCAGGTGGGGAGGCTGCAGGGGAGTGGGGGGGGGGCATCAAGGAGCGGAGGGTCAGGCAGCGAGGCGGCGGGGGAGCGAATATCGGGCTGAGTGATTGTTTAAAAGCTGGCAGCTTTTAACCGCTGGCTATTAAACAGTCATGTGGGGCATTGCAGCCTTTTTCTCAGCCACCAGACTGCTGTGTAGTGTCCAGCAGAGAAATTACTTGCAATATTTGCTTTTCCAATTGACTTACATTGGACTCGCCACTCATAACGAGTAGCCGAGTATTAGGACCTAATCATTATGAGTATAGCAAGTCCAAATATTTCACTACTCACTCATCCCTAGTCACTGTCTGTCTCTTTTCTGTCCCTGCTTGTCTCATGTCACTGCCTGTCTCTTTTCTGTCCCTGCTTGTCTCTTGTCACTGCCTGTCACATGTCACTGCCTGTCTCTTTTCTGTCCCTTCCTGTCTCATGTCCCTGCCTGTCTCATCTCTGCCTCAGCTGTCTCTCTCCCTGCCTGTCTCATCTCTGCCTCAGCTGTCTCTCTCCCTGCCTGTCTCATCTCTGCCTCAGCTGTCTCTCTCCCTGCCTGTCTCATCTCTGCCTCAGCTGTCTCTCTCCCTGCCTGTCTCATCTGTGCATCAGCTGTCTCTCTCCCTGCCTGTCTCATCTGTGCCTCAGCTGTCTCTCTCCCTGCCTCATCTCTGCCTCAGCTGTCTCTCTCCCTGCCTCATCTGTGCCTCAGCTGTCTCTCTCCCTGCCTCATCTCTGCCTCAGCTGTCTCTCTCCCTGCCTCATCTCTGCCTCAGCTGTCTCTCTCCCTGCCTCATCTCTGCCTCAGCTGTCTCTCTCCCTGCCTCATCTCTGCCTCAGCTGTCTCTCTCCCTGCCTCATCTCTGCCTCAGCTGTCTCTCTCCCTGCCTCATCTGTGCCTCAGCTGTCTCTCTCCCTGCCTCATCTGTGCCTCAGCTGTCTCTCTCCCTGCCTCATCTCTGCCTCAGCTGTCTCTCTCCCTGCCTCATCTCTGCCTCAGCTGTCTCTCTCCTTGCTTGTACATCACCTCTTCTATGTTCAGCAGTCTTCATTCTTTCTTATGCCGCTCTGGGTCCACCCCCTTCAATTGGCTCCGCCTCCTGAATTGATCTTAAGTGTTGGCTCTGGAGCTTTGGTTCTGCCCTCCGGTAGGCCCCGCCCCTCCATGATGCTTTGTATACTGGCAGTGAAGCTGCTGGAGCGGGCAGAGCTCTGTGGTCCTAGATGGGAGGGCATCGCTGTCTGCAGGACGGGTGAGGGTCTCCTGGTGTCAGGACGCTCCCTGTTTGACTCCTTGATAAGCTGCGGAGCACAGAGCTCCAGTTTCTAGCTCTCCCCCACAGCTTATCAGGCAGTCTGTCACACACTGTCAGTGCGCATGAGCAGCAATGCGCGTTCATGTGAGGAGCGGCCATGATTGTAGGCTGATCTCAGCACATTGCAAGCGCGATCGTTACAAGGAGGCACAGACAGGTCGGATAGAGCTGTCACGTGACTCAGAGGCAGCTCTGCAGCACCACATATATGGCGAGATTGATGAAAAACTAGACTTTTTTAAAATAACTTTACTTTTTGTAATTTGGTTTAAGATGATTGTAATTATATAAAAGGGTATTGTATTCGTGGGAAAACCCTTTTAATGATTATATTTTTATTCTCCTTTAAACTGACAATGGCTTGACTTTCCTCTGGAGAAAGGTCCTTATGTAACCGATATTCCCCATTTTTGATTGTACAGGTGATTGCTGTACATAATCTCGTACCAGCTTGATAAAGGTTTCAACTGGGTGTTGACTTTGAAGAGGCATATAGGTGCTTGCTGAAGCAATTTTCAAACCCTTTAAAGACAGACAGCCACCAACAGAGCCATCTGATTGGATTCCTTTGGTGTCTCTATTAATTCAATTCTATTTCTTCACTAACACCTATCTTTCTTCATAACCATGTATCGCATGACATGAGGTGCTGTGCCTGTAAAGTTTTCTTGGAAATTCCCATTTTCCTCCGTTCTCCCTTTTTATTTTCCACCTCTCGTTCACACTTTACATGTTTATCTTCCAATGTTTTCCTCTTTACTACCTATAAGTACAATCTGTTACCCTCTTATTAAAAAATCTGTTTCCTTTATGTCCAATATGCTATAGGGTTTACTCCCAGACGCACGGTTCACTCTCGCACATCGAGATCCTGATCTTCAGAAATTAGAGAGAGTGCCAAATAGGTATTTCACATGTAATTTATTATTTTCTACACCTTTGTTGGAGGTTACACAGGATGCGTAAATCTCGGTTGCAAAACTAGCCCTTTTTTATGTTCTTTAAAATAATGGGATTCTTGTAACAAGGTGTATAAGAATGATGTACTCTCGTTTTGTAGGTTATAAAAGCTTTATTATTTAATCTCCTTGTATGTTGACCTCTGTATGAATACTGTGTAAGGCCCCTTTCACATCAGCGGTAAACGCTGATCGCGGCAGTTGTGGTGAAAAAAACGCAACTGCCACGATTACCGCATAACGGCCGCGATCGCGGCACACTTGTGGCAAGCCCCATACAATGTCTATGGGGCTTGCTGTAAGTGTGCAGCAAGTGCGGCTTCGGCACTTGCGGCAGGTGCAGCAGCGAAAAAAACGCGGCATACCACGGTTTTTCCGCGGCCGCACCTGCTGCAACCGCAACTACACCGCACTTGCTGCACCTGCCGCAAGCCCTATAGACATCGCATGGGGCTTGCCACAGGTGAACCGCAAGTGCGGCCGTTATGCAGTAATCTCAGCAATTGCGTTTTTTTCACTGCAACTGCCGCGATAAGAGTTTACCACTGATGTGAAAAGGGCCTAACTTTGTTTTTTATGCATGTGTGGCGCCCTGCCAACGCAGGTAACCACATATACCGGTATCTCTGCTGCACAGCTGGGTTTCCACGGTAGGTACCACTACAAACAACACCTTCCAACCCAGCACAGTAGGGGGAGCTCAACCTGCTGCACTTAGGCAGGATCCCCTATAAATACTGCTGCTGGGGGCGGAGTTAGTCAGAGTGTGGCAGACGCTAGAAGAGCTGCAGGAGAGGTCTGTTGCTGGTGCCACGAGTAGGTCCAGGCCAGAGACGCAGACTAGCTGGTCTCACCAGCCTAAGTGGGACTGAAGGCAGGGAGCCTGGAGGACGAAACAGAGAAACACAGAAAGGGGAGCAGGCAGCTCAGATCGCAAAGTTCACCCAGAAGAGTAGCCGGATATTGGAGATCTGCAACAATGGAGAACTCCAAGTCCCACTGAAAACCCCTTTTCACTGAGGGAGCTCCAGCTACCCGGTCTCCTTAGAGAGTCATAGAGAGGGAGCCGGGACTAGCAGGGCGCTGCAGTTCAGAGAAAAGGTTGTCCCGGAGACCGCACAGGAGAGGGAGAAGGATACAAAAGAAGAGAGTGGAGGCAAGTCAGCATTTAATAGACTGCGCTTCATCCCACACACACAGAGGATGAGGGCTTATACCCACTTGTTGTGGGAGCCCACTGTGCATCCCAGCTATCCATCGGTGCTCTGGACAATTTGCCTGCACACCACCAGTAAAAGGTAAAGACACTTTGGCTGCATTTGTGCATTCTTTCCTATCACCCACCGTGTCCCATCCTATAAACTTTACCTATAGCGGTCTTAGCTCTGCTGCATCCTGCCCATCTTCACCACTCTGCACTGGAGGTCCCAGTCCTGCCTGCGGGGACTATCCCATCACAGTCGCAATCTCACCGACCCCCAGAGGACTGTAGCGGTGCTGGTGACCCCTCACCAGACCCAGTAGGTGGCGTCACGAAGACAACTTGTAAATAAAATCCCTGTAAATAACCCCTTTTTCACTGACCCCAAGGGCCATAGCCTCGGGCAGCCATCTGTGACATCCCTGAGACCGTGCCTGAGCCCAGAGTACCATGCCCTGGGCGAGTCAACTGCATCAACCAAAATGGCAGCTTCTCCTGCACCCAGGGCCACAGCAGCCATTGGACAATTGAGCCTTCTGCCAAGGTGGCAGGAAGGCAGGGGAGCGGCAACACTGCAGGTGTGCAGCGCCCTGCATATAGCAGGCAGCTTCCTTTTTGCCTGCTGGCCGCCGCTTGCCTCCGCAAGGAAGTATGTGCATGCACCGGACTGCTAGCACTCTTATCCTCCCCCCCACCATTTAATCCCGCCGGTGGACTGCCAGCACCCTCCCCCTGCTATCCGCCTCAGACGGCGGGGAGGTTTAGCTCACTCCTGCCTGCACCAGCGGATCAGGTGAACGATCACCGTGTTCTGGGGCCAGAGGACCAGGCTTCCCGTTCTCATTGGAGTTTCTGCTTCTCTTTTCTCTATTTTACTTTCAAAGACTTTTACAACAGTCATTCATCTCAGTAGAGACCTCCAGCTCGGACACATAAAATCTTCATATTAACCTCTCAAGAGAAATCAATCTTTAGACTCCGGTTTTGAAGATATCCGGGGCCAGCACTCCTTCTCAGCATGACACCTCCTCCTCCGTAGGTCTTTCGCCGCAGCAGTCCACGACTCTCACGGCCGAACAGGGTGGTGAGGATGTTCTTCCTGCTAATCCACGACCAACCGTCTGGTGCTCACTTCCAGTGCCGCTAATTAGACACATGAATATCTGGGATGTAATGGATGCCCTCCACACCTCTAATTGTCTGCTGCCAAATTGATGCTTTGTCTGGGTGTGTGCACGCCACGAAGACACGTGCACACAAGTCAAGTAGCTAATGCAAGACTTTATTGAGGTTAGCAGTTTATTACTTATAATAAATAAAACTATTTTAGCGCAACATATTCGCACGCTACATACAAGTAATATAGAAATATCGGTCAAAGGTAGTGAGAGCTAGTACATACAATAAATAGATCAACTAGAAATACATAAATGCAAAATGAGGCAAAAATGAAGGTGACTGCTCGAGGAGCTTACAATCTAAGACGGGATGGAAACAGTACAGGGCTTATAATGAATATCTATGTTAATGATATGTTAGGGAGAAGGATAGGCCGCTGAAGAGGTGTGTTTTTAGGCGCGTCTGAAGCTATGCAAGTTGTAGATGGTCGTAATATTCTTGGGGTAGAGCGTTCCAGAGGTTTGGTGCACTCGGAGAAGTCTTGGAGTCGGGAATGGGAGGTACGGATAAGCGATGTTAGGTACGTTACAAATTGCGTATTTTGCTGCGTTTTGCGAAGGCTTTGCCGCGTTTTCAAGCGGCAAAAAAGCGCAGCTAAAATACGCAGGGGCTTTACACACTGCGCTTTCTTACCCAGCAAAGCGTCAGTGATGTCACAGAGGGAGGAAGAATCCTGTTCGTTCTGTGACAGCTGTGGCCGCCCCATTAGACTTACGAAGTGTTAACAACTGTGAAGTCTAAATTAATTAATAGCTAGTGTGTGAAAATAAAACAATGAATTTGATTCACTTGACGTCTCTCGTGTGATGCCAGTCAAACATCTGATACGTTCTGACATAGTACCTGTGTGCATTGAAGAGGGGGGGGCTTACCGGGATGGGTCAGCTATAAATACATGTACAGCGATGCAGCCAACACGTGGCCCGGAGCCCTTGAATCACAGGTCGCGAGATTACTCAACGAGACACGGAGAGGTGAGTGTTCATTGTTTTTTATTTAACATTGTTAGTTATTTGACTCCGTGTATAACATGAATTAGGCGCACAGCTGTCAAGAGGGGACGTCTCTCCCTGGGAATCCAGAGTAGCTCGTAAGAATGATTAATTCTTAGAGCTGTTTTCCCGAACGCAGTATTTTTACGTGTTGCACTCAAGGAATTCCATTATGCTGAACAAAGATTGTATTTGAAAGCGGTAAAAACGCAAAGCATTTGACGCTTTCTGTCCGTCAGAGCGAGGAGGTGGGTAAGGTAGGTGGAGGTAGGTGCCCATGATGCTTGGGTGACAGACATTGATGATCTAGGTAGGTAGATGATGCACAGGCAGAACTTGGAAGGTGAGTAGTGATCTGCTGCGATTGAGGATAGATAAGGGAAGCTTGTGGGGGAGCAGTAAGAATCGTATCAAGCGGATGAACGGCACGTGAGTTTTAGTTGTTTCAGTTGTGCAGGGAGAAAGGGCGAATTCTGGAGATATTTTTCAGGTGCATCGACAGGAGTGGGTGAGAGATTGTATGTATGGGGTGAAGGAGAGATCAGTGTCCATCAAAACACCGAGACAGCGAGCCTGCTGACTGGGCGTTATCGTGGTGCCGCACACCGAGAGGAGATGTCAGGTTTAGGGAGGTTGGCAGAGGGTGGGAGCAGAAGTAGTTCAGTTTTTGAAAGGTTGAGTTTCAGATAGAGAGCGGACATGATATTGGAGACTGCGGTTAGACAGTCATTGGTGTTCTTTATTAGAGCAGGGGTAAGGTCAGGGGTAGAAGTGTATAGTTGTGTGTCATCAGCATAGAGATGGTACTGGAAGCCAAATCTGCTTGATGGTCTGTCCGATCGGGGCTGTGTAGAGAGAGAAGAGGAGATGGTCCAAGGACTGAACCCTGAGGGACCCCAATAGTGAGGAAGAGGGGAGGAAGTGGAGCCAGAGAATGATACACTGAAAGAGCGGTCAGAAAGATAGGAAGAGAACCAGGAGAGAGCCGTGTCCTTGATGCCAATGGAGTGCAGCATAGCGAGTAGGAGATGGTGGTCAACAGTGTCAAAAGCGCAGAGAGGTCAAGAAGGATAAGCAGAGAGTGGTCACCATTACGTTTTGCTGTCAGAAGGTCATTGGTACTTTGATAAGGGCAGTTTCTGTAGAGTGTAAGGGGCGGAAGCCAGACTGCAATGGATCTAAAAGAGAGTGAGTGGCGAGGTAATGGGTGAGGCGGGTGTAGACCAGGCGCTCCAGGAGTTTTGAGATGAAGGGGAGATTGGAGATAGGTCTGTAGTTATTTGTGCAGGATGGGTCAAGGGATGTTTTCTTTAGTAGTGGAGTAATAATAGAGTGTTTGAAGGAGGAAGGGAAGATGCCAGTAGAGAGGGAGAGATTGAAGATTTTGGTTAAGTGAGTGGTGACCACTGGAGAGAATGTCTGGAGTAGGTGTGAGGGGATGGGGTCAGTGGTGCATGTAGTGGGACGTGAGGACGAGAGGAGCCTGGAGACTTCTTCTTCTGTGGCTGGGTCAAAAATGGAGAGTGAGCCAGAGGGATGTAGGGACAGATGGGAGTAACAACACTTGAAGGTTGGGAGCTGATTTCCTGACGGATGTTTTCTATTTTCTCTGTGAAGTAAGAGGCCAAATCATCAGCACAGAGGTCAGTGATAGGAGCCTGCACTTTCGGACTGAGGAGAGAGTGAAAGGTATGAAAGAGTTTCTTTGCGTTGTTGGCTAGTGAGGAGATCAGGGTGGTGAAGTAGGTCTGTTTGGCGAGGTGAAGGGCAGAGTTGTAGGTTTTGAGCATGAATTTGTAATGGATAAAGTTTTCTGGTGTGCGGGTTTTCCTCCATAGGCGTTCGGCACTCCTGGAGCATCGCTGGAGGAATCGAGTTTGTGATGTGAGCCAGGGCTGTTTTACTCTGTGTTTGGAGGTTCTGAGGGTGAGGGGCGCTACTTGGCCCAGGGTACTTTTGAGAGTCTCATTGTAGTAATTCACAGCCAGATTGGGGCAGAGAAGGAGGAGATTGGGGACAGTGATGAGAGGAGAGAGTCTGTGAATGTATTAGGGTTGATGGCCTGTAGATTTCTGAATGTGTGATAGGTCGGACTATGCTGTGATGGGCGAGGGTTTGTGAGTGTGAGGGAGAGAATGTTGTGATCAGAGAGAGAAGGAGATGAGTTGTCTAAGGAGGAGGTAGAGCAGAGTCGGGTAAAGACCAGGTCAAGGGTGTTACCATCCTTATGTGTCCCAGAGGTTGAGAGCTGTGAGAGGCCAAGAGAAGTGGTTAGAGATAAGAGCTGGGATGCAGATGTGGAGCTGAGGCTGTTTATGGGGATGTTAAAGTCTCCCAGGATGAGGGTTGGTAATTCTGAGGACATGAAGTGCGGCAGCCATGCGGAGAAGTGGTCGAGGAAGTGAGTGGTTGAACCTGGGGGCGATACG
>JARQOC010000011.1:188188525-188252033 GCA_033576535.1 Allobates femoralis
TGTCTGTGTTTTTATTTCTAATAAAATGATTTGTTTCTGTTTTTTTTTACTATTTATTTGAGATTCTTAATGATTGGGTTTAACTTGGCCTGATAGTAAGAATCTCAGAGCTTAATACTAGCTGGCAATACAAAGCTGGTATTAACCTCTTATTACCCAGTGTGCCACCACTACAGCTGCTGGAAGAGCCTGGTAAAGCACCTGTAAATTGCGCTACGATTAATGTGTCATTTTCAGGGGCAGCTGGGGGCTGCTATTCTTTAACGTGGTGGGGCCCTAAAACAATGGGCCCTCAACCCGCTGAGAATACTGTCTTTTACAGCAGCTCTATCTCCCACTGCCCTCTAGTACCTCAACCTGATGGTTCAATTTGATGACATGGGGAAGGTGTTCACATCAACCCACTTTAAAACCGGTGGATGTTAACAGTTACTTAAGGTTTGATAGTGGACAATGTCCATGTTCATTATGGTCAGTATTGGAGGGTACGAAAGAACTGCACAAAAGATGCAGATTTTCTCCTGGTATCCAAAACGCTCAAGAAACAATTCTCACAAAAAGGCTATCCTAGGAGATTATTACAACATGCTTATAGGAGTACGAAAATACTCAGGACTTTTGTATCAACAAAATAGCCTCCCTAACAAACGACGAAAAGGTGGTATCGAAGTTCACCAAGTGGAGTTTAGTTACCATCTTTTGTAATCAGGGCTGCCACTAGGAATTTCGGGGCCCCTTACTGAAAAAAATTTTGGAGCCCCCTGAGACTCCGCCCAGCCTCCACTCATGCTCCGCCTCCACCCATGCTCCGCCTCCACCCATGCTCCGCCTTCACCCAAACATACATTATATTTATAGTGAAAAATTGGAACAGCACCAAAAATTACCTCAATTTATGTGCAAAGCTTTCCCAACCAGCAATTCAGATGGTTTCTTACAACAGGGTAAAAAATGGAAAAACCAAACAAAAAAAATAGAAAAAAATGGATTTTAATGCACAAGGCGCATGACCATGCCATTGGGCAATACAGTTCACTTTTTCTATATTTTTGTGCTGTTTTTCCTTTTTTTTACACTATCTCTCTCTATTATATATTACACACACACCCTTGAGACTGCTGTGGGCTGAATACACAATAGCTGAGCCTGTATATACAATAGAGAATACACAATAGAGACAGCTGCTAGCTGTATACACAATAGAGATGACTGCAGGCCGTATACACCATAGAGACAGCTGCTGCCTATACACACAATAGAGAACACACAATAGACTGCTGCTCGCCGTTCATAATAGAGAATACACAATAAAGACTGTTGCTGTCTGTATAGACAATGGAGACGGCTGTGGGCCCAGCGGTATAGACAATGGAGATGGCTGCTGGCTATAGACACAGTAGAGAATACACAATAAGACGGCTGCTGGCTACCCACCATAGAGAATACACAATAGAGACTGCAGCTGGCTGTATACACAATGGAGATGGCTGTGGGACAAATGCACAATGGAGACAGCTGTGAGATAAATGCACAATGGAGACAGCTACAGGACAAATGCACAATGGAGACGGCTGCGGGACAAATAGACAATGTAGACAGCTGTGGGACAAATGCACAATGTAGCTCGGCTGTGGGACAAATGCACAATGGAGACAGCTGTGGGACAAATTCACAATGGAGACGGCTGTGGGACCAATGCACAATGGAGTCTGCTGCGGGACGCATGCACATTAGAGACTGCTGCTCCATCTCCCACCTCAGCTCTGCTCCATCTCCCACACTCTGCTCTGCTGCTCCATCTCTACACTCAGCTCTGCTGCATCTCCCACTCTCTGCTTTGCTCTATCTCCCACACTCAGCTCTGCTCCATCTTTTACACTCAGCTCTTCTCCATCTCCCACACTCAGCTCTGCTCCTTCTCTTACAATTGGCTCTCCTCAATCTCCCACACTCAGCTCCGCTCCTTCTCTTACACTCGGCTCTCCTCAATCTCCCACACTCGGCTCTTCTCCATCTCCCACACTCAGCTCTGCTCCTTCTCTTACACTCGGCTCTCCTCAATCTCCCACACTCAGCTCCGCTCCTTCTCTTACACTCGGCTCTTCTCCATCTTCCACACTCAACTCTGCTCCTTCTCTTACACTCGGCTCTCCTCAGTCTCCCACACTCGGCTCTTCTCCATCTCCCACACTCAGCTCTGCTCCTTCTCTTACACTCGGCTCTCCTCAATCTCCCACACTCAGCTCCGCTCCTTTCTCTTACACTCGGCTCTTCTCCATCTCCCACACTCAGCTCTTCTCCATCTCCCACACTCAGCTCTGCTCTTTCTCCGACACTCGGCTCTCCTCAATCTGCCACACTCGGCTCTCCTCCATCTCCCACACTCGGCTCTTCTCCATCTCCCACACTCGGCTCTTCTCCATCTCCCACACTCGGCTCTTCTCCATCTCCCACACTCTGCTCTTCTCCATCTCCCACACTCGGCTCTTCTCCATCTCCCACACTCGGCTCTGCTCCTTCTCTTACACTCGGCTCTCCTCAATCTCTCACACTCAGCTCCGCTCCTTCTCTTACACTCGGCTCTTCTCCATCTCCCACACTCAGCTCTGCTCCTTCTCTTACACTCAGCTCTGCTCCTTCTCTTACACTCGGCTCTCCTCAATCTCCCACACTCAGCTCTGCTCCTTCTCTTACACTCGGCTCTCCTCAATCTCCCACACTCAGCTCTGCTCCTTCTCCCACACTCGGCTCTTCTCCATCTCCCACACTCGGCTCTGCTCCTTCTCTTACACTCGGCTCTCCTCAATCTCCCACACTCAGCTCCGCTCCTTCTCTTACACTCGGCTCTTCTCCATCTCCCACACTCAGCTCCGCTCCTTCTCTTACACTCAGCTCTGCTCCTTCTCTTACACTCGGCTCTCCTCAATCTCCCACACTCAGCTCTGCTCCTTCTCTTATACTCGGCTCTCCTCAATCTCCCACACTCAGCTCTGCTCCTTCTCTTACACTCGGCTCTCCTCAATCTCCCACACTCGGCTCTTCTTCATCTCCCACACTTGGCTCTTCTCCATCTCCCACACTCGGCTCTTCTCCATCTCCCACACTCGGCTCTTCTCCATCTCCCACACTCGGCTCTTCTCCATCTCCCACACTCGGCTCTTCTCCATCTCCCACACTCGGCTCTTCTCCATCTCCCACACTCTGCTCTTCTCCATCTCCCACACTTGGCTCTTCTCCTTCTCTTACACTCGGCTCTCCTCAATCTCCCACACTCAGCTCCGCTTCTTCTCTTACACTCGGCTCTTCTCCATCTCCCACACTCAGCTCCGCTCCTTCTCTTACACTCAGCTCTGCTCCTTCTCTTACACTCGGCTCTCCTCAATCTCCCACACTCAGCTCTGCTCCTTCTCTTACACTCGGCTCTCCTCAATCTCCCACACTCAGCTCTGCTCCTTCTCCCACACTCGGCTCTTCTCCATCTCCCACACTCGGCTCTGCTCCTTCTCTTACACTCGGCTCTCCTCAATCTCCCACACTCAGCTCCGCTCCTTCTCTTACACTCGGCTCTTCTCCATCTCCCACACTCAGCTCCGCTCCTTCTCTTACACTCAGCTCTGCTCCTTCTCTTACACTCGGCTCTCCTCAATCTCCCACACTCAGCTCTGTTCCTTCTCTTACACTCGGCTCTCCTCAATCTCCCACACTCGGCTCTGCTCCTTCTCTTACACTCGGCTCTCCTCAATCTCCCACACTCAGCTCCGCTCCTTCTCTTACACTCGGCTCTTCTCCATCTCCCACACTCAGCTCCGCTCCTTCTCTTATACTCAGCTCTGCTCCTTCTCTTCCACTCGGCTCTTCTCCATCTCCCACACTCAGCTCCGCTCCTTTTCTTACACTCGGCTCTTCTCCATCTCCCACACTCAGCTCTGCTCCTTCTCTTACACTCAGCTCTGCTCCTTCTCTTACACTCGGCTCTCCTCAATCTCCCACACTCAGCTCCGCTCCTTCTCTTACACTCGGCTCTTCTCCATCTCCCACACTCAGCTCCGCTCTTTCTCTTACACTCGGCTCTTCTCCATCTCCCACACTCAGCTCTCCTCAATCTCCCACACTCGGCTCTCCTCAATCTCCCACACTCGGCTCTTCTCCATCTCACACACTCGGCTCTGCTCCATCTCACACACTCGGCTCTGCTCCATCTCACACACTCGGCTCTGCTCCATCTCACACACTCGGCTCTGCTCCATCTCACACACTCGGCTCTGCTCCATCTCACACACTCGGCTCTGCTCCATCTCACACACTCGGATCTGCTCCAGCCCCTACACTCGGCTCTGCTCCATCTCTCTCTTACACTCGGCTCTGCTCCATCTCCTACACTCGGCTCTGCTCCATCTCACACACTCGGCTCTGCTCCATCTCACACACTCGGCTCTGCTCCATCTCACACACTCGGCTCTGCTCCATCTCACAAACTTGGCTTTGCTCCATCTCACACACTCGGCTCTGCTCCATCTCACACACTCAGCTCTACTCCATGATCTCACACACTCAGCTCTGCTCCATGATCTCACACACTCAGCTCTGCTCCATGATCTCACACACTCAGCTCTGCTCCATGATCTCACACACTCAGCTCTGCTCCAGCTCCTACACTCGGCTCTGCTCTATCTCTACATTCAGCTCTGCTGCATCTGTGTAAACTTTGTGCAGCCCCAGCAGGACGCCAGGGTGAGATGATGGGCAGTGAACCTACCTGAGGAGATGGAAGAGCCTGGATCTCGACAGGCTGGAGTTGCTGGATGCTATGCTGGACAGTTCTGGTAGACAGAGTCTCCTCAGCCCATGTCTCCGAGGCTGCAGCCTCCCACCACTTCCTGCTCAGTCAGATGACGTCCTGCTCATCCAGGTGTCGGTGTGAGGCTGAACTGTCACCGAGAACCCACAGCCTCTGCAGGGATGAGCAAAGCCAGCAGCCCGTGCACTGGAACCTCCACCCGGCGGGTGCTGCACCGGCAGGAGATGTTAGCGTGCTGGGGATGGACCTGCCCTCTGTGCTGCCAGGCAAGAGGCAGACCTCGGCTGCCGATGCTGGTGCTCGCATTACTTCCTGTTTGCGGGCCGCACCGGCAGCTGCCCTGCCTCTGTGATGGACAGAAGGTGAGAGATCAGGGGGCGGGGCCCAGGCCCAGCGATGATTCTTCACAGGAGAGGGGGGCCTTCAACAAGACATGAGGGGGCGGGACTCGCTCCAAACGGCCACGCCCCCCGCCGGCACGGCCGGGCCCCCCTGCCCCTGTTCTAATGGCCACGCCCCCTCCACTGATGAGTGGGCCCCTTACAGCAGTATGGCCCGTAATGCCCTAACGGCGGCCCTGTTTGTAATGTAGCAGTGGCATGCTGGGTAATAAAGGGTTAATACCAGAATTGTTAAGCCAGCTAGTATTAAGCTGGTATACAAGCCTATTAACAGACCGAGTTTATATCTAATGAGGAACTGGTGGCAGCTCTACTGGGCTGGCAGAACCCTGTTTCACTGGGGCTCAAGAAAAGTATCTCCTAGCCTGTCAGGGTTGCGAGCAAGTGTGGTGTCACACCAGAGGTTTCATGATTGACCCTTTCTTACTCGTGTGGACAGAGGGTGTCTGTGTAAAACTGTGCGAAGCTGACCTTGCATAACCCTGAGGATGTGAAACATCACATGCTGGCGGAAGTGACAAGACCATATTGCATGGCTTTAATGTTTTAGAGACATCAGGGTGGGGCTGCAAGGTGAGGTTTAATCACAATCGGCTTATGTGGTGGCAGAATTTCAGGGCCACTTTACACACACCAACTTATCTGTCCAACTTCTGAACAACTTACTGGTTGCAGTGAAATCATGGACACATTGCTCCATTTTGTGGCTGTGTACAAATGGAGCAAAGTGTCTATGATTTCACTGCAACCAGTAAGTTGGTCAGAAGTTGGACAGATAAGTTGGTGTGTGTAAAGTGGCCTTCAGTCTCCTTCTTGTTGAAGATGTCAGCATAGGACCAGTAGGTGCACATCTGGCCCAGGAGATTGGATGGAATCACAGGTGGCCGGGTCAGGTTGTGTGGAACGAGACACTTCTCGCGGCTAGTCTAGCCTATTGGAGGACTTCTCCAAACCTCCAATCCAGGACAGGTTCATGCAACTAGAAGGAACAGATCAGGAAGCACATGTAAGACTATCTTTTCGGATTGCAACATGCCAACCTGAAGAACCACTTGACCAGTAATGAACTGGATGCGTTTGGACAGACGTTTTCCATTTACAGACTATATGGTAATAGGCACCTGTGCATACTGACAGAATTGAGTGCCGCAGGTTTTTCTGAATTGTAGCATGGGTTCATGCCCTCTGTTGTGCACCTTTCCCAGTCCTGGGCCCGTAAAGTAAGTGTTCTCTGGCATGAGTTTTTCCAGTTTGCCTATAAATGAGGTTTTTAACCCACATAGAGGCTGAAAATCAAGGTTAGGGACAAGGTCAAGGAGACGTGCCTCGACGCGGTGACTGGGCAGCTTATCGATATGACCATATTCATAAAGCTAGGTGTCTCAATTTTTGCATTTTTTGCTTAACTGAAAAATGTCTGTATTCTTATTGTCATAGCAGAGTGCCACTTTTTTACCATTGCAATTATTGTGTTTGGCGATGCACCAGTGCACACTGACATGATTGAGTGCCACAGTTTTTTCTGAATTCCTGACTCAGAAAACTGGATAGATCCACAAGATATAGACACAGATGGCACTACAGATGGAGGACTTGCTCTGGCCTCTCCAATGGACCCTAGGCTTGGTAGTATCCTGGCTTCACAGGGCAATCTCTAATTAAGTTCTTTGGATTCCGCAATAGAAGCAACTTCCCTCAGTGCACTGGGTCTCCTGGTGATGTTTGGCTACTTCCACATGGTCCACCTCCATAGGTTTAGGAGTAACAACAGGTTTAGCGGGCCATGGTAGCATGGGTATCTGAAAGGAAGGAGCCAGGCACCTAGGCCTCCTCCCCTGGTTTACCCCTCTGGTGCATTCTTGGAACTGGAGATCAATGCAAATTACCAACGATACCAGGTCAACCAGAGTGGGAGGTAGAAAAAAGCGACACTCTGCTATGACAATTAGAATATAGCATTATTTCATAAGCAAAAAAAAAATGTTTTTGAGACACTTAGCTTTATAAATATGGCCATATCAATAAACCTCCCAGTCACTACGTTGAGTCGTGTCTGCTTGACTGAGTCCCTAACTTCAATTTTCAAGAAAATGAATTAGCGGTCTTGTAGAAGCGCTACTAAAGCTCAGGCACCAGGATGATGAGGTTTATAAACAGCAATCTTTATTTTCCCCTCACAGCTCCACAACATGTTTCAACTGCTCAAGGCAGTCTTCCTCAGGTAGTGTACACTGCCTGAGGAAGACTGCCTTGAGCAGTTGAAACATGTTGTGGAGCTGTGAGGGGAAAATAAAGATTGCTGTTTATAAACTTCATCATCCTGGTGCCTGAGCTTTAGTAGCGCTTCTACAAGACCGCTAAATCATTTTCTTGCAAGCTTCTATTCCCCCTGAGGGATCAGCGGCTGGAGCAGCACAGCGAGGGCACAGTGGTGAAGGATCTGGCGTTCCCTAGATAAAAAGCAGTGACGCACATCCGGGACCGGCGCCACGTGACCGGAAAGGTCCTGTATGGACAGCTGGGGACCAGCGAGGTCGAAGGAGCGGAGTGTGCATATTGCCGGGGGTCCCCCATATATCAGAGGCTATTACACCGGGTTGTGCAGGTCGTGCACAACCCAACAGGTGAGTGGCCACCTGTAATAACGCCATATTAACTGAGCTATAGTGATCCTACACATGCGCCCTTTCTCTCCCTTTTTTTCTAACTTCAATTTTCAGCCTGTATCTGGGTTAAAAACCTCTTTTATGAGCAAATTGGAAAAAGGAAAAAGCTGGTAACAGAGAGCACTAACCCAAACGGGCCCAGGGTGGGGAAGGTGCATGACAGAGAGGGTGCTGGTCACCGGGACCGAGAGTAAAACTCTTGTGGAATGTTTGTGACTGTGAACCTGTAAACCATACAGTAGAGAAAAGTGCCTGGTAAACTCAGGACGTGTGTGAGACTATAATTTTCAGAGACTGCAGCAGAGGCTTACCTGCGGAACCGCACACTAACTTCTCCAGCCGTAGGAGAGGTCACCTGGAGGGATAGCAACAGTGCTCGTCTGCAGAGAAAGGTACCCTGACTCTTGCGTACGCTGGCTGGAGAAGCTGCGGAGGGAAGACAAGTACAGCACCCCAACAACACATCATCCATACACCTGACTGGGGGACAAAGCCCTACTCTTCGAGGGCTCACCATCCCGGCTGCCACCATCACCATCATCCCCAGCAGTCTAAACGGCAGGGGTGGCCATATTAACCACGACCCACGGGTGGCGTCACAAACTATTTTTAGAAACTATATTATTCCCCTTTTTCTTTAAAACCCCCCTTTTACTGCCACACCTATATAAATTAAAAGAGAAAGGAAGCGCACATAGAGTAGTACCTCTATTATAAAGGTCTCTCAGACCCCAAATGGTTAAACTCACCTGATGTAGTTGTGAGTGTCACAACTACAATAAAAGCACACAGGAGGTTGCTGCAGGCTCCCAGCTGAGAACTGAAGAATCCAGATAAGAGTGAAAAGAGCTGGGATGAGATGCCACCTGACCACAAAGATAAACACAGAGTTAATCCCACACTCTGTTTATTTTGCCTACACGTGTTTCATGGCACATAGGCCACTTCATCAGGGCATCAAGATCTTAAAACAATCAAGGATATATATACACACACAAGATAGTGTCATACTGTTTGTATCCCGACTTCCCACCACAGGACTTCCTGTGAAAACGCCCACTTTTACTAAGCAAAAACATATACATCTAAAACACAGATTAAATCAATTAAAATACATTCAAAACATGCCAGAAGTTTATAAAACATCAAATCACGCATATGTAATACATTAAATTGATAATTATAAAAAATAAAACGTTTTTGATATATAAGGTTCATCCAGGATTTGAACCTACTATGTTATCAATCTAAAATAACCCATTATGACTCAAACATATGCATTAACCCACCAAGTCATCTAGTGTTTAGGAGATAAGGAGCTCTTTTTAGCCAAGATCTCACAACTCTAGTTCACTCCAATCAAACATCTTCTATTTCATTAGTCATCTAGGTGTATACCAAATAGGAGAGGGAAAAAAACACATAAGAAAGGGAACACTGTATCCTAATTATTAAAAAGACGTCTATGTCCTCTTCATGATAATAAAAAAAAAATCAATAAAACTTAATTTACAAAATCACAGCTGATATTATTCCGGATTTGAACCAGCTCTGTTCCAAAATCTAAAACTTCAATCTTATTTGAAATAACACACCAGTCCACTAGGCCACTAAGACATTCAATATTTTAAAGGGTAAGCAACATTACAAAAATAGGATCTCAAAACTGGAATCAATTCTACCATAAATAGGTCTCAGCCACACGAGGTTATTTCGAGGATCTCAATAAAAGGTCTCCTCCTCACTGTTAATGGTGATAAAAGGTAAGTATTTTATAAGCGCACAATTATGTTTATATATTAAAATACCCACTTAAAAATGATCACTCACCTCATTGAGCCCTCCAGCCGCAGTGTACCAAGTTTAAAAATCCAGTACGTCTCTCTCTTACTTAACGCCTCCAGTCTCCTAGGTATATTTTCTGGTACATGATCAACAGGTGTAATGGACAATTTGACATCTCCATGATGAACCTCGGTGCAATGCCTAGACAAACCGTGCTTTAAATAGCCTCTTAGGATGTTATATCTGTGGGAGTTTATACGTTTGTGTAAAGGTTGAGAAGTCCTTCCCACATATCGCTTACCGCAAACACATTGGATTAAATAAATTACATAATCTGTCTGACAAGTCATTCTAAACACTTTACTTTCATTTTTAAAAGACATAAAACTGTCTATATTGTTACTTATAGAACGACAACACTTGCAGCCTCGTTTGTTACATCGAAAAAGAACCCCTACTACCTGTTTTCCTATAGGACGATATTGGCTGTTTGAAATCGCGGATTTTCAGCACACTTGGTGCCAGAACGTTTTTTATAGTCGGAGCCCTCCTAAAAGTCACACATGGTTTTTTAACATGGGGGACCCCGTGATGGTTAACACGCTAGGAGAAAGAAAGAAAACTAAAAACAAGAAAAAGGAAAAAACATCACCACCACAATTAGTAATGATAGCTCAGGGGGGTGAAGATGTACCCGAAACCAGAACTAATGATAATACAATTGAGATAGAACCCATTGACCATTTGGAACAAGTCAAGCTCCAAATGGAAAGAATAAAAAGGGACAATTTACTAGATCTGAATACAATAGGCCAGATCAGTCCCCTGGGTGTTTTGGTCTCACTGGCTAATGAAGAGTTGAGGGTAGAGACCAATATACTTGATCGTCCAATAAGGGAAGAAGAGGAAAAGGAGATCGTTCCCCAAACACCATTAGCTACTATGATTGAGAATACATGTGGTTTGATAGAGATCCATGAAAATGAGGTGAGAAAGAATAAGAAAAGATCATTGTACATAATTCCACGTCTGGGTCCTCGTCGGTGAGTTTTTACCGAAAGTTGTGGAGGACAGAAACAGTATAATAAAGTATCTTATGCCGAAATCCCAAAAAAGAAAAATTGTAGAAGAGGAGCCCGAGGAAAGAAAAAGATTAAAGAAAAACAAAGCATTGAGACCAATCTAAACTCGATTAGACAGCCGGTCCAGATCTCCACTGATGTTGATGGACGGGTATTGGAGAGGAGAGGTAATATCTTCAACCTCTCGAAACATAAGCTCACCGATGGTGAAACCAGAGTTTTAAATAGGGGGCTGTCCTTTTGCCCAAATAACAAATCTAGGGATGTGGAGCTCTTTATGGCTCTCCAGCGTTTCATCAGGAAACTAACCTTGAAAAGGCATTTTATTATTGTTAGTGATAAAAAAGAAATAAAGAACGTGGGTGATGATAAAACTAAACATTGTCAATTAAGGGAGAAATCAAATTTTTACCCGATTCAGAGTCAGGGTCATCATTTAAAAACATATACAGATCTACGGTAGTGTTGGGAGATTTAGAGTTGTTGGATTTAAAAAAACAGAGAGTTAATAATTTAACTACTATGGAACTTAAGGGCATAAAAACTCTACAAAATGACACAAATTTGGTTATAAGGTCTGCAGATAAAGGAGGGGGAGTGGTCCTACAAGACCGTGACGCCTACCTCCTTGAGCCAAAAAGAATTTTGTCGGATAAAGGGACCTATAGGATCTCCAATATGTCTGAATATGAAGATTCAGTAAGGAAGTACAAAGAACTAATAAAAATGGCTGATGGAATGGGGATTCTAAATAAAAATGAAAAAGAATATCTTGAAATAAAAAACCCGCGAATAGCGATATATTACCATCTCCCGAAGGTACATAAAGATGCATTTAATCCCCCAGGACGTCCCATAATAGCGGGCATTGACTCTTTAACATCTAATTTAGCAGCATATGTTGATTCTTTCTTAAACAAGTCTGTGAGGAACTTAGGTTCATTTCATAGGGATTCCACCCACCTGATACAGGTACTACAAGGAATAGAATGGAAAATAGACTATCTATTTGTTACTATTGATATAACTGGGTTATATTCTAATATCGACCATAATATTGGTCTCCAATGTTTTAGATTATATGTAGATAGACTATGCAATATTTCTGCAACACAGAGAGAATTTCTAGTACTGAGTATGGCCTTTATCCTGAAAAATAATTTTTTTAAATTTGAGGAGACGGTATTCCATCAGTTACGGGGGACAGCCATGGGCTCGAGGGCAGCACCTACGTATGCCAATCTATTTATGGCTGCCTTCGAGTCCTGGCATATCCTCCATTCTAAACATCGGAGCAATTTAATTGTATACAAATGTTTTATAGACGACATTTTTATTATTTATGATAATGCAGGTAATACGATTTTGGAATTCTTGGATTCGATCAAGACTAATCACTGGGGTATAGAACTGACCTCCTTTTTTGATAGAGAAAATGTCTCCTTTTTGGACCTAAATATCTCTGTGGACGAACTTGGAAAAATTATGACAAAATTTTTTTTAAAAAAAGTTGACGCCAATTGATATGTTCATTATGAAAGTTGTCACCCTGGTTGAGAAACATTCCCAAAAAACAGTATTACAGAATCAGAAAAAATTGTACCTCTGATGCTGTATTCAAAGAACAAAGTAAAATATTACGAGAGAGATTCCATGAAATGGATTACCCCTCTAGGTTAATTAAGGAAGCTTACAATTCTGTGAAAAGTTGTTCTCAAAGTGACCTCATAAAACCCTCCCAAAAACTAGGGGTAGCAACAATAATATTAATTTTGTGACTACTTTTTCGTTACAAAACCAGCAGGTACGTGATATTTTGGAGAAACACTGGGGGTGATTCTTAATGATCCCATCCTTAATAGAGTGGTCCCTAAAAAACCATGTGTGACTTTTAGGAGGGCTCCGACTATAAAAAACGTTCTGGCACCAAGTGTGCTGAAAATCAGCGATTTCAAACAGCCAATATCGTCCTATGGGAAAACAGGTAGTAGGGGTTCTTTTCAATGTAACAAACGAGGCTGCAAGTGTTGTCGTTCTATAAGTAACAATATAGACAGTTTTATGTCTTTTAAAAATGAAAGTAAACATAAGATAGACCCTACTGTTTCTAATTTATGTTGGAGAAAATGTGGACTAGTGGGATCTGTCCGTCATATATTTTGGTCATGCTCAAAGTTACGTTCCTTTTGGTTAGATGTCCAGTCCCTGATCAATTTAGTTTTAGATTTAGACATAGTCTTAACTTTTGACTCTGCTGTATTGTTGATTGGGATATGCGATCTCCCAAAATGTAAAAGATTCTTGGCCTTACATATCCTATTAGTAGCTAAAAATCTTCTCGCCTCTAGGTGGAGGAGTGATTGTGTTCCATCCATAGAGGACTTTATGGATTGCATTGCATTTCACAACTCATTTGAATTCACGTTTGCTCTTAGAGAGGGTATGCATGCTAGATTGAAGTACATGACGAAATGGGCGAGTTGGGTTCGAATGTATATACCGACTCTTACATTTCATCTGCCCTAATTTAGCCTGAATTTCTCCATTTATCATTTTGATTGCACTTAGTTTGCTAAGAGCTATTTTAGTTGTTGTTTTTTTTAGATACTCATAATCGTCGTGTCAGTTGTAAATATTTGGTTATTTTATTTCATCGACTTATGTCTTTTGTCTATATTGTTTTTCTCTTATATTATTTATTTCTTCTCTGAATTTGTATACTATGCATTCATTATATTTATAATTTGTGTATATGTTGAAATTCTTTCATCTCAACTTACTTTTGTTGTTTCCTTGTTGACTAATAAATATATCTTTAAAAAAAAAAAAAAAATGAAAGTAAAGTGTTTGATATTAAGTTTAGAATGACTTGTCAGACAGATTATGTAATTTATTTAATCCAATGTGTTTGCGATAAGCAATATGTGGGAAGGACTTCTCAACCTTTACACAAACGTGTAAACTCCCACAGATATAACATCCTAAGCGGCTATTTAAAGCACGGTTTGTCTAGGCATTGCACCGAGGTTCATCATGGAGATGTCAAATTGTCCATTACCCCTGTTGATCATGTACCGGAAAATATACCTAGGAGACTGGAGGCGTTAAGTAAGAGAGAGACGTACTGGATTTTTAAACTTGGTACACTGCGGCTGGAGGGCTCAATGAGGTGAGTGATCTTTTTTAAGTGGGTATTTTAACATATAAACATAATTGTGCACTTATAAAATACTTACCTTTTAACACCATTAACAGTGAGGAGGAGACCTTTTATTGAGATCCTCGAAATAACCTCGTGTGGCTAAGACCTATTTATGGTAGAATTGATTCCAGTTTTGAGGTCCTATTTTTGTAATGTTGCTTACCCTTTAGAATATTGAACGGCTTAGTGGCCTAGTGGTCTGGTGTATTATTTCAAATGAGATTGAAGTTTTAGATTTTGGAACAGAGCTGGTTCAAATCCGGAATAATATCAGCTGTGATTTTATAAATTACATTTTATTGATATTTTTATCATCATGAAGAGGACATAGACGTTTTTTAATAATTAGGATACAGTGTTCCCTTTCTTATGTGTTTTTTCCCTCTCCTATTTGGTATACACCTAGATGACTAATGAAGTAGATGATGTTTGTTTGGAGTGAACTAGAGTTGTGAGATCTTGGCTAAAAAGAGCTCCTTACCCTAAACACTAGATGACTTGGTGGGTTAATGCATATGTTTGAGTCATAATGGGTTATTTTAGATTGATTGATGACATAGTAGGTTCAAATCCTGGATGAACCTTATATATCAAAAATGTTTTATTTTTTATAATTATCAATTTAATGTATTACATATGTGTGATTTGATGTTTTATAAACTTCTGGTATGTTTTGAATGTAATTTAATTGATTTAATCTGTGTTTTAGATGTATATGTTTTTGCTTAGTAAAAGTGGGCGTTTTCACAGGAAGTCCTGTGGTGGGAGGTCGGGATACAAACAGTATGACACTATCTTGTGTGTGTATATATATCCTTGATTGTTTTAAGATCTTGGTGCCCTGATGAAGTGGCCTATGTGCCATGAAACACGTGTAGGCAAAATAAACAGAGTGTGTGATTAACTCTGTGTTTATCTTTGTGTTCAGCGTGGCACACATCCTAGTTCTTTTCACTCTTATCTGGATACTGCCACGCCTAGGCATACGGAGCCCGGTCATGTCGCTGTGACATTCCCCCTCTGCAGATTGATGAGATGACCCGGTTCCAAGTACCCCCTGCCCCGGGGTGCAACACTATGACAATTAGAATATAGCATTATTTCATAAGCAATAAAAATATATATATAAATATACAGTTAGGGCCAGAAATATTTGGACAGTGGCACAAGTTTTGTTATTTTAGCTGTTTACAAAAACATGTTCAGAAATACAATTATATATATAATATGGGCTGAAAGTGCACCCTCCCAGCTGCAATATGAGAGTTTCCACATCCAAATCGGAGAAAGGGTTTAGGAATTATAGCTCTGTAATGCATAGCCTCTTCTTTTTCAAGGGACCAAAAGTAATTGGACAATGGACTCTAAGGGCTGCAATTAACTCTGAAGGCGTCTCCCTCGTTAACCTGTAATCAATGAAGTAGTTAAAAGGTCAGGGGTGGATTCCAGGTGTGTGGTTTTGCATTTGGAAGCTGTTGCTGTGACCAGACAACATGCGGTCAAAGGAACTCTCAACTGAGGTGAAGCAGAACATCCTGAGGCTGAAAAAAAAGAAAAAATCCATCAGAGAGATAGCAGACATGCTTGGAGTAGCAAAATCAACAGTTGGGTACATTCTGAGAAAAAAGGAATTGACTGGTGAGCTTGGGAACTCTAAAAGGCCTGGGCGTCCACGGATGACAACAGTGGTGGATGATCGCCGCATACTTTATTTGGTGAAGAAGAACCCGTTCACAACATCAACTGAAGTCCAGAACACTCTTAGTGAAGTAGGTGTATCTGTCTCTAAGTCAACAGTAAAGAGAAGACTCCATGACAGTAAATACAAAGGGTTCACATCTAGATGCAAACCATTAATCAATTCCAAAAATAGACAGGCCAGAGTTAAATTTGCTGAAAAACACCTCAAGAAGCCAGCTCAGTTCTGGAAAAGTATTCTATGGACAGATGAGACAAAGATCAACCTGTACCAGCATGATGGGAAGAAAAAAGTTTGGAGAAGAAAGGGAACGGCACATGATCCAAGGCACACCACATCCTCTGTAAAACATGGTGGAGGCAACGTGATGGCATGGGCATGCATGGCTTTCAATGGCACTGGGTCACTTGTGTTTATTGATGACATAACAGCAGACCAGAGTAGTCGGATGAATTCTGAAGTGTACCGGGATATACTTTCAGCCCAGATTCAGCCAAATGCTGCAAAGTTGATTGGACGGCGCTTCATAGTACAGATGGACAATGACCCCAAGCATACAGCCAAAGCTACCCAGGAGTTCATGAGTGCAAAAAAGTGGAACATTCTGCAATGGCCAAGTCAATCACCAGATCTTAACCCAATTGAGCATGCATTTCACTTGCTCAAATCCAGACTTAAGACGGAAAGACCCACAAACAAGCAAGACCTGTAAAGGCCTGGCAAAGCATTAAGAAGGAGGAAACCCAGCGTTTGGTGATGTCCATGGGTTCCAGACTTAAGGCAGTGATTGCCTCCAAAGGATTCGCAACAAAATATTGAAAATAAAAATATTTTGTTTGGGTTATGTTTATTTGTCCAATTACTTTTGACCTCCTAAAATGTGGAGTGTTTGTAAAGAAATGTGTACAATTCCTACATTTTCTATCAGATATTTTTGTTCAACCCTTCAAATTAAACGTTACAATCTGCACTTGAATTCTGTTGTAGACGTTTCATTTCAAATCCAATGTGGTGGCATGCAGAGCCCAACTCGCGAAAATTGTGTCACTGTCCAAATATTTCTGGCCCTAACTGTATACAGTGCCTTGTGAAAGTATTTGGCCCCCTTGAACTTTTCAACCTTTTGCCATATTTCAGGCTTCAAACATAAAGATAGAAATTCTAATTTTTTGGTGAAGAATAACAAAAAGTGAGACACAATTGTGAAGGGGAACAAAAATGTATTGGATATTTTAAACTGTTTTTAACAAATAAAAAACTGAAAAGTGGGGCGTGCCTTATTTTTCGGCCCCTTTACTTTCAGTGCAGCAAACTCACTCCAGAAGTTCAGTGAGGATCTCTGAATGATCCAATGTTGTCCTAAATGACTGGTGATGATAAATAGAATCCACCTATGAGTAATAAAGTCTCCGTATAAATGCACCTGCTCTGTGATAGTCTCAGGGTTCTGTTTCAAGTGCACGCCCCTCTTTTCAGTTTTTTATTTGTTAAAAAAGTTTAAAATATTGAATAAATTTTGTTCCACTTCATGATTGAGTCCCACTTGTTGTTGATTCTTCACAAAAAAATTAGAATTTATATCTTTTATTATTATTATTATTATTTTATTATTATTATTTATTTATATAGCGCCATTATATTCCAAGGCGCTTTACATGCTAAAAAGGGCAGACTAGGACAAATAACATAGTAACAATACAAGTAACAATAAGTGTTGACAATTCGGTCATACAGATACAAGAGGGGAGAAATCCTGTCCACAAAGGCTCACCGTCTACGAGGGGTGGGTGGGGATACAGTGGGAGGGGAAATTCCAGTCATGAGGCGGTGTGGTGGACCGGGTCTTATTGCAGGTGGTAGGCTTGGCGGAACAGGTGGGTCTTCAGGCTTCTTTTGAAGGTTCCCAGGGTAGGAGAATGTCTGATGTGTTGGGGCAGTGAGTTCCAGAGTCTGGGTGAAGCACGGGAGAAATCCTGTATGCGGTTATGCGAAGAGGAGATGAGGGGGGAGTAGAGGAGAAGCTCTTGGGAGGATCGCAGGTTGCGTGAGGGTAGGTAACGGGAGACCATGTCAGAGATGTATGGAGGGGACAGGTTGTGAATGGCTTTGTATGTCATGGTTAATGTTTTAAACCGGGATCTCTGGGAAGTAGGGAGCCAGTGAAGGGCTTGGCAGAGGGGGAGGCAGGGGAGTAGCGGGGAGACAGATGGATTAGGCGGGCAGCGGAGTTCAAGATAGATTGGAGAGGTGCAAGGGAGGTATTGGGGAGGCCGGTGAGCAGGAGGTTGCAGTAATCGAGGCGGGAGATGATGAGAGCGTGAATAAGGGTTTTAGCAGTGTCGTGGTCAAGGAAAGTGCGAATCCTATAGATGTTTTTGAGCTGGAGTCGGCAGGAGGTGGCGAGGGCCTGGATGTGGGGCTTGAAGGAGAGGGAAGAGTCAAGGATAACCCCGAGGCACTTAGCATGGGGGACTGGAGAGAGAGAGCAGTCGTTGACGATGATGGATAGGTCAGGTAGTGAGGGGGAGCGTCTTGGGGGGAAGACTATGAACTCTGTTTTGTCCATGTTCAGCTTAAGGAAGCGAGCAGAGAAGAAGGATGAGATGGCGGACAGGCAGTGTGGAATTTTGGATAGAAGGGAGGCGATGTCAGGACCAGACAGGTAGATTTGGGTGTCGTCGGCGTAGAGGTGATATTGGAGGCCATGGGACTCAATGAGTTGCCCTAGACCGAGAGTGTAGATTGAGAACAGTAATGGTCCAAGAACCGAGCCCTGGGGGACCCCGACAGATAGGGGGTAGGGCGAGGAGGATGTGTGGGAGTGGTTGACGCTGAAGGTGCGGTCCGTTAAGTATGAGGAGATCCAAGAGAGGGCAAGGTCCGTGATGCCAAGAGATTCCAGGATCTGAAGTAGAAGGGAGTGGTCAACAGTGTCGAAGGCGGCTGACAGGTCGAGGAGGAGGAGAACAGAGTAGTGGCGCTTGCTTTTGGCAGTCAGTAGGTCATTTGTGACTTTGGTTAGGGCTGTTTCAGTGGAGTGGAGGGGTCGGAAGCCAGATTGCAGGCGGTCAAAGAGGGAGCAGGAGGAGAGGTGAGAGGACAGCTCAGAGTGGACATGCTGTTCAAGTAGTTTAGAGGCGAAAGGGAGGAGAGATATAGGGCGGTAGTTGGAGACAGTTGTGGGATCGAGGGAGGGTTTTTTGAGGATGGGTGTGATCAAGGCGTGTTTGAAGGCTGAGGGGAAGGTGCCGGTGGTGAGTGATAGGTTGAAAAGATGAGTTAGGGCTGGGATGATAACGGAGGTGAGGTTGGGAATGAGGTGGGATGGGAGCGGGTCTTGGGCGCTGGTGGTGAGGTGTGATATTGACAGGAGGGAGGAGAGCTGGTCTTCAGTTATAGGGGGGAAGCAGTTGATGGAAGTAGAGGGCAGTATAGGTGAAAGGGGAGGCTGTGGGGACAGTGGATCAAAGCTGTCTCTGATTCTGTCAATCTTTTCTTTGAAGAAGGAGGCAAAGTCTTCTGCAGAGATAAGGGGAGAGGGAGGGGGAGCAGGCGGGCGGAGTAAGGAATTGAAGGTTTTGAAAAGTTGCTTTGGATTGTGGGACAGGGAGGTTATTAAGGATAAGAAGAAGGTTTGTTTGGCGGTGGCAAGTGCAGTCTTGAAGGCGATGAGGGACTGTTTGAACAGCGCAAAATGCTCAGTGGAACGTGATTTTTTCCATCGCCTCTCGGCGACCCTGGATGCCCGTCTCAGGTCTTTAGTGAGCGTGGTGTGCCAGGGCTGCCTATTAGTGCGTGGAGCGTGGTGTGTGAGGGGGGCTGCTAGGTCGAGCGCCTTTGTTAATGTGGTGTTGTAGAGGGTGGTGGCAGTGTCTGTGTCACGTATAGATGTTATGTTGGCGAGAGGGAGAAGGGATTCTGAGAGTGAGTGCAGATCAATGTGTTTTAGGTTTCTGCGGGGATGATCAAGTTTGCGGAGAGGAGGTGAGGTAGTAGGGGAGGTGAGGGAGGAGAAGGTCAGCAGATTGTGGTCAGACAGGATGAGGGTTGAGTTTGTGAGATTAGTAAGGGAGCAAAGACGGGTGAAGATGAGATCAAGCGTGTGGCCATCTTTGTGGGTGGCAGAGGAGGACCATTGGGAAAGCCCGAAGGAGGAGGTCAGGGAAAGAAGTTGAGAGGCGGTTGGGTGGGCAGTGTCAATGGGGATATTGAAATCGCCCATAATGATGGTGGGGATGTCAGTAGAGAGGAAATGAAGTAGCCAGGTGGTGAAGTGGTCGAGGAAGGTGGGGATGGATCCAGGGGGGCGGTAGATGACGGCTAGCTGGAGGTTACAGGGGGAGAAGATGCGGACAGAGTGGGCTTCGAAAGATGGGAGAGTAACAGAGGGGGGTAGTGGAATAGGGGCGAAGGAGCAGGTGTCGGATAGGAGTATGCCGACACCTCCGCCATGTTTGTCAGAGGGGCGGGGTGTGTGGGAGAGATTGAATCCGCCATAGGATAGTGCAGCAGGGGAGGCTGTGTCGGAGGGGGTGAGCCAGGTCTCTGTGATGCCAAGGAATGAAAGTTTATTAGAAATAAAGAGTTCATGGATGTCTGTAAGCTTATTACAGACTGAGCGGGCGTTCCAGAGTGCGCCTGGCAGGGAGATTAGCGGAGCAGGGGCTGGGGGGATGGGTCTAAGGTTGGTCAGGTTGCGAGGTTGGGTGATGGTGGGGTTATGAGAGTTGGTGATGGGACGTGGGGGTAGGGTGCAGGTGACTGTGGGGATGTGGCGGGGGGGGCCGGGATTAGGGGAAATGTCGCCAGCGAGTAGGAGGAGCAGGGAGAGGGTTAGCAGGTGGGAGCATGAGAGTTTACGTGGTGGCCGTGCCTGATTGGAGATGGAGGATTGAAAGTGCATGAATAGTTCAGAGGAGTGGGTAAGGTGGCTAGGTAGAATGGAGGGTGAGATAAGTACTTTGTTGCTGGGTGGAGGGATGAGCGGGGGTAGCAGGAAATGGAGAAGGATGGGAGTGAGAGTGCAAAGGAGGGGATACATTGTGGATGGTGAGCGGGGGATGGGAGTAGCGTGGGTCAAATGCAGTGGGAAGGAGAGCTGTAGTGGTGGGTGAGAGGTCAGTACATACTGAATACATAATTGCAGTACAAGTGAACAAATTGCATATCTGTTTGTTTGTCTTGCATGACTTACCCGTTTCCTGCCCCGTTTAACTGCACTTGTACAGTTGGCACTTATGCAGGTGGCATGATTGCAAGACCCCGCATGATTGCACCCCTTTAGCTGGCTCTACATATATAGTGAGTTTCTACTTAGATCTGGGTGTATTACACTTGTTAATCAATCAATCAAAGAAACTCAGCACAGCAGAAGGTAATAAATGCAAGACAAATAAACAAGAGTTTCTGGCCATCCTGGGTCATAAACACTTTTAAACCAAAGATGACCTCTGAACATCCCACATCACACACAGTAAAATGATTTCAGTATATTACATTATTAAAAGACAAGTATATTGTTGATTGAAGTTACAGATTCAGATACCTCTCATTGTGGAGAGACACATGCAGGAAAGATGAGTGAATCTTTGTTTGAAGCCTGAAATGTGGCAAAAGGCTAAAAGTTCCAGTGGGCCAAATACTTTCACAAGGCATTGTATATGCTATATTCTAATTGTCATAGCAGAGTGCCGCATTTTTCTACTATTGTAAGTATTGTGTTTGGTATGCACCTGTGCACACTGACAGGATTGAGTGCCGCAGTTTATCTTTAACCAGAGTGGGAGGAACATCTTAACTGGCTAGTTCGCCCTTGATTCTTCCAGACAAACCCTCCCAGAAAGTGGCCACTAGTGCTTTGTTATTCCAGCCTAGCTAGAAGGAAAGGGTACGGAAACTGACATCAAACTGGCCCTCAGTGAAGTTTCACTGTTGACGCCTGAGGAGAGATTTTGCCGAAAAAGTGACTCAGCCAGGCTCATTGAACACCTTGCAGAAGGTCTAAAAAAATCAGAGGCCATGGAATCTTTCCTTTCCCAGAGCAGATTGATCTAGGCCATCGCCTTTCCAGACCGATGCGACATCAGGAAGGCCACCTTGGAGCAGTCAAAGACAAAAAGATGAGATTGAAGTTCACAGTACAATAGGTACTGGTTAAGAAACCCTCTGCACAGTTTGGGGTCACCATTAAACTGGAATAGAGCAGCCAGACGAGAACCAGGTCATGGAGCTGGAACTACCACTGGATTCGGAGAAACAGGTGGAGTAGTATTCTGCAGGTCACACAAGCGGTGATCTGCAGATGTCCTGAATTACAGCATCTGGTTCTGTGTCTCCCATTGACGGGTGAGAATCTGCTGCAAGCCATTTAAGATGGAGTTTCTGGAGCCAGAGGGATCTGTGGCCTGAGCAAACTGTAATGCTCACGGGAGTGTGCATCTGGGAGTGGACCGACTGGGCCTCAGCATCCAACCGGCTTAGAGGGGCTTGTCTACGTCCGTGGATTGCAAAACACCACCTCATGCTACTCCTAGGGGTGAGCGCAATCACAAAATGCAGAAGTGACCAAAACAACAACCAAAAAAAGATGAGAACAGAAAAATACTCTGTGGTCACCCACTCCTTTCTAGGGGGTGTCCTGCTTTGCCGTTCATTTATACCTGTTGTCTGTTCCATTTGCAGCAGGAGAAATGTATTCACTATCAGTTCTGTTTCATAACTGGACAGGTTGATGTAATGGAAATGTGATTGATTTGGAGTTACATTGTGTTGTTTAAAGGGATCCTGTCACCCCCAAAACACCTGTAAACCTATTAAAACCTGTCCCTAGAGCATATTAACACTATCCCTACACTCTTTTTACCTCCTAAATGCAGTAAGTGACATTGAATAAAAACGTTTTATAAGTACCTGATTAGTGATGATAATGAGTGACTATCTATTCATAGTCACTCATCAAGACTGCCCCTCTGCTTCATATCACGCCTATTCAGGCGTGATCGTCAGCCTAGATTCAAATTGCCGCCTCCCTGCCGTGCCCTGTCTCGTCCGAGGCTGCAGTGTGGCTGGTGACGCGATCCGCGTCATTCCCGGCGCCTGGTGACGTATTTAGACCGGCGCCACGCTGTTAGCTTCAAAATGCGCACTGCGCATGCGCATTGGGCATGCGCAGTGCGCATTTTGAAGCTGACAGCGCGGCGCCGGTCTAAATACGTCACCAGGCGCCGGGAATGACGCGGATCGCGTCACCAGCCACACTGCAGCCTCGGACGAGACAGGGCACGGCAGGGAGGCGGCAATTTGAATCTAGGCTGACGATCACGCCTGAATAGGCGTGATATGAAGCAGAGGGGCAGTCTTGATGAGTGACTATGAATAGATAGTCACTCATTATCATCACTAATCAGGTACTTATAAAACGTTTTTATTCAATGTCACTTACTGCATTTAGGAGGTAAAAAGAGTGTAGGGATAGTGTTAATATGCTCTAGGGACAGGTTTTAATAGGTTTACAGGTGTTTTGGGGGTGACAGGATCCCTTTAAGTGTTTTCTTTTTTTTTTTTTATAGCAGAGGATTCACTATGTCAGCTATTAATCCATCCTCCCTTTTGGTTCCTTAAAACAGTTGTTCAGTACTAGCACACCACCGTCTCATTCCCCATGTTTGCTCCTATAAAGATAAAAAAAGTTATGCTATCTCTCATAAGTAATTAACAGTAAGTACTGCTGTTCCTGACAGTATTATACTTGCTATTGGTTCAGCTAATCCTAGTGTGCAATATTAATTTTAATATTGATCAATAATAATATAATATTTATTCACTTATATAGAGTTATTAATTCCACAGCAGCAAAGAACCAGTAAAATAATGTAATCATGCTGCCTGCGCCAAATGACATATATAAATTATTCTATAAATTAGATGGCTGAGTCCTGTAATGGCTGCCTGTCTGCATCAAATCTTGTAACGATTCTGCCACAAATGTGGATTTTTATGCAGATGTAATGGCGACCTCACCCTATGCATTGAAGAGAGTGGAATCCACTGTAATAGTCCATAAGATTTCAGGACAAGAATGTGTGCTGCGGATCGTCAGCAGGCTCATATTTTCAAACTAATTTTGGTAGCTATTTGTGGAGGGGGATATTTTGCTCTAAATTGCTATGTGCACACAAGGTCTTTTTCTGTTTATTTTAGACTAGTCGGCGAGCAGAACCTCCAGATTTTTAGTTAGGATTTGGAGAGTTTCCGGTTAATTTCTGTGCACACAGCCAGTTAGTGCAGAGTTGTGGTGCAGAATTATACAGCAACTAGTTTCCTAGGTGGTGGTAATTTCATTTTAAACTATTTTGCTAAATCAACAGGACATGTCATTTAACAAGGGGCGCTCAGAACATTTACCCCTAGTTGGTAAGTGTGCATATGTAAGGAGGTGGCTGATGCCAGAGAAAGGTTCCTGCCCCTGAAGATGCCAACCCTATTGTATAAATATAGATGATATTGTGTGACATGTAATTTGAAGTATTCTTGTCTTGCACCTCTCCAATCTGTCCTTAACTCTGCTGCCCGACTAATTCAACTTTCTCCTCGCTATTCCTCCACTTCTCCCCTCTGCAAATCCCTCCAGTGGCTCCCAATTCCCCACCGTATCCAATTCAAACTACTTATATTGACTTACAAAGTGGTCCACAATCTGTCCCCCAATATATCTCTGAACTAATCTCCCGTTATCATCCAACGCGCAATCTTCGATCCTCCCAAGACCTCCTTCTTTCTTCCACACTTGTACACTCCTCATCTAACCGCCTGCAAGACTTCGCCCGAACATCCCAATTCTCTGAAATTCTGCACCCCAAGATGTCCAACGGTCCCCTACACTCGAAACTTTCAAGTGGAACCTGAACACCTATCTCTTCAGAACAGCCTACAACCTGCAATGACCGAGCTGCTGCCCCACTGCCACTGGACCTGGCGCTCCACCACCACTGGACCCAGAGCTCCATCACCATCGGACCCGGCGCTCTACTACCACCAGAGCAGACCCAACCAATCTGGGGGAGGAGAAGCAGAGAACAGAACGGATTGGCTGAACGTGCTGAAGAAGGAAGGAGTGAAGCTGAAGCTGCCACTTTGTGTGATGAGAAACTGATTCCTAAAGCTGCAGAACAATCATTTGAAAGGAGCTGCCCCCTCCCGTCAGGTTTCCCACTTGGAAGAAGGATTTTGCCTGCTGTTCCTATCCTTCCCACACAACTGGACCCTGAAGCTCCTGCCTGGAACTCTATAGATCAAAGATCTGCTGCAAAAAGGGAGCATTGCTAGGACTTGTAGTTCTACTGCTGGAGAAGTGTACTGAATCTTTCTATAAGAGTGTGTGCATAGACCCTGTAGTTCTAGTGTTTGAGAAGTATGCTGAATCTAATTAAAAGGTCGTGCTAAAGGGAATTTTGATTGCACTAACTAGTTTATGTGATGGTGGGTTTACACACACCAATCATTGTATCCAATATCTGAACCAATCTCTGGTTGCAGTGAAATCATGGACAGATTGCTCCATGTTGTACACAGCCACAAAATGGAACTATGTGTCCATGATTTCACTGCAACCAGAGATCTGTTCAGATATTGGATACAATGATTGGTGTGTGTAAACCCACCATAAGACCAGCCCTAGAAGGAATATTTTTTTCATTATCTTAAGTGTGCCAACAGACAAAAAGTGTGCTCACATCCACAGCAATTGGGCCCTAATTTGGGACTGTGATTTGCAAAGCTGCAGCCATTTGTGGGTTAATTGCAATTAGTTAGGGATGTGTGTGTCGTAAATTAAAGGGAAAGCATCACCCTTAACATTCAGGTCTATTGTAAAGGGCCTCTTGTACTTCTGTAGAATACTGCATAATATTACCTGTTTACTATTACTTGCTATTCCCCCTGCAATTGCCATTTCTCATCGTCCTGTAAATAAGTTTAAGATTTCTAATCTCATGTCTTGTAAGCGTGTACAGGGGTTTCTCAAATTGACCCCTAGCAGAAGACAAATCACCAAGGAGATTTTATTCCCCTCCACTATTTCATTAATTTAGATGGTTACCTCATTGCTTTCCACAGAAATTCTGTAGTAACAGAACAGAAGGCTCTTAAATTTAAATCCAAGAATCTGTCATTTGACATTATTTCTGTAACAAGATAGTACACTGTGGTTATAGAATTATCATCCAGAGATTTAGTATGAGTCATTTGGTAAAGATGCAATTTTGAAAACACTTGAAAAATATGTAATGATAAACAACGCCGGACTGGGGTGTCTGGTGCCCACCAGGGAAATGGACTCCAGGGGCCCACCCACCCGGGCCCACCCACCTGTCAGCTATAAGCAAATACATATTACCCATTATAGTGGAGCATGGACTGTAAAACACAGGCGGCTCCTGCACATCACTCTGCGCTAACCATTACTGTGATGTACCATTACTGTAGTTTGCATTAAATGGATTTTTTTTGGGTTAAAACAAGTTATCAGTGATCCAAAGGTTAGGAAGGTGATCACTTATTTATTGGTGGAATCCGACCTGTGGGTCCGCACTGTCAGAAGAATGTGGCACTTTGAGTATTTGGTGAGTTTTTTACCTCAGTATTTGTAAGACAAAACTAGGAGTGGAGCAATCAGAGGTATTTTTTATGTATTTGTCACCATCTCCTGGTTTTGTCTTATAAATACTGAGGTGAAAATCTCACCAACTACTCAACTTGCTTTCTCTGGTGAACCTCTGTAACTGCATCTCTGCTGTGTCACAGGACAGAAAGGGGTTAATCATCCAAGTATTTAATATCTATTGGAAAATAAAGAAGTTTCCCCTTATTGATATCAGATAAAACAAATGCCCAACCACAATACACTCTACCAAGACCAATAATACCAGACAGAAGGCAGAAATACCACCACACTGTGACCCAGATCCCATATTATCACCACATAGTGCCCAAATAATGCCACATACAAGGCACAAATACCGCCACACACATGACCAAAGCACATAATACCACTACATAGTAATCAAATGCTACCACATACAAGGTATAAATACTGCCACAGTGCCATACCATGAGACCACATATTACCACCACATAGTGACCGAATAATACCACATACAAGGGACAAATATCATCATCTCATGACCAAAGCACATAATGTCAACACATAGTGACAAATAATACTAAAATAATAAAAATGTAAATAAGCTCTTTATATAGTGTAAGTGTACAGGTTGCACAGTGAACACCAGTGACATTATACACAGGAGTTCTGTATATAGTGTCAGTGTACAGGTAATACAGTGATCACCGGTGACATTCTACACAGAAGCTCTGTATATTGTGTCAGTGTGTGTGTATAGGTAATACAAGTAATCACCAGGGATGTCTCTAGGTGAAGTTCTTTATCTGTCACAGACCGACGTCTTCTATGCAGGACTTATCTCTGCAGAAAATAACATAGTTATCTATAACTGATCACTTCCAAACCACAATTCACACTTTTCCCAATATTTCTACACTACATCAAATGAAAAAAAAGCGACATAGTGCCGCACTACACAGTAACAGTGCTCCAGTGTCATTCTGTGCCTGCTCATCCTTGTCAGCAGACATATTTGTCTGATGGCAAAGATGTAGCAGAGCTGAAAACAGAAGACTCATGGATTACATCAGAGCTAGGATTTTTTTTCATTAAAGATGGAGTCCCTAAATGTGTTTTGTGTTTTATTTTTAATAAAAAAAAATTTCTGTGTTTTTTTTTCTGTTTATTAGAGATTCATGGTGGCCATGTCTAATTTGGTGTGACACCATACATTTCGGGCTTAGTACCAGCTGACAATACAAAGCTAGCCTGGTACTAACTCTATTATTACCCAGGATGCCACCCACCACCAGGGCTGCTGGAAGAGACGGGTAAAGTGCCTGGAAATCGTGCTATGATGAAGGCGGCATTTTCATGGGTGGCTGTGGGCTCAGATTATCAGCGTGGGGGGCCAAGAACGCTTGGGCCTTACCATGCTGAGAATCCCAGCCCCCAGCTGCCTTATTTTATCTGGCTGACGATCAACATATGGTGGAAGCCCACGCATTTTTTTTTAAATATTTTATATAAGTTTAAAACAAATATTAGGCATCTCTGTCTTTTGAATGCCAGCTAAGTTAAAGCCTGGCAGCTGGGGGTGGCAGGTCATAGCTGTCTGCTTTATCTGCGCTGAGAATCAAAAATTCTGCTGAGCGCTATGTCATGTTTTTAAAAATTATTTTGTTTCACACGTCATACATGTGTCACAGACCCAACAAACAATCACAGATGCTGTCAAAGAGGATGGGCTGGGCGTCTGTGATTGGCTGTTCGAGTAATCTACAATCAGCTCATACATTCTAGTATGGTACTATGTATGGGCTGCTTTCAGGTTACTCAAGCAGCCATTCACAGACGCCCATTCTCTGTGTCAGCATCTGTGATTAGCTGTTGGGCCTGTCAAACATATAGAAGTGTGAAAATAAATAAATAAAAATGACATAGCGCTCCGCAGAATTTTTGATTCTCAGCGCAGATAAAGCGGACAGCTATGGGCTGCCCCCCGCACATATGCCTGGCTTTACCTTGGCTGACAAAATACAGGGAAGCCCATAATTTTTTCTTAATTATTTAAATAAATAATTAAAAACTGTGTGGGCTCCCGCCATATTTTGATCGCCAGCCAAAGTAAAACCAGACAGCTGGGGGCTGGGATTCTCAGCGTGGTAAGGCCCAAGCGTTTTGGGCCACCCACACTGAAAACCGCAGTCCACAGCCCCCCTGGAAATGATGCATTAATTGTAGCATTATTTCCTGAGTGCCACTATGGGAGACACCACAGACCTCTGCATCAGGCAGCCTGATGGCAAGTCCCTGCCTGCTGTGCACAGGGCAGATGCCTCCGGCCCCTACCAGTGACCCACCCCAAGGCCGTGGGGACTCTGATACCGGGTGTTGATTACGGGGAATTGCCACTGGCGGTTGAGGCCCGGGTCCGTCATCCTGGTGGTCGCTCAAAATGGGGTTGTAATAATAAAAGGGTATTGTGCTAAAGAGTTTGTGATGCCACCTACGGTGTCTGGTGATGGCACCAGCACTGCTGCAGACCTCCGGGGATAATACAAGGGCAGCGTGATGGAGATGCTCCCCGGGGCAATGATGTGGAATAGGATTTGGCACAGGGAGATGGCTCTGCAGGCGGGAAGTCTCTACTGTTCTGGCACCCTCGCTCTGTACTCCTGAAGAACGAGTTGACAGACAGGTTAACTCTTTCCCATCAATGCATTGACATGGACGCTGGGGGTCCTTTTCAACTTTTATTAATAGGTTAAGTGTAAAACTATAAAAAACAAATAGAAATTCTCAGTACAACATAAGCATATACGAAGTGCAAAACATTACATTGTTACAGGTCACACAATGTGATTGCACGATACGGCGAATACACAATATGTACAATGGCAGAAGAACGATAAGATGATAATCAACAGTGTAGCTACATTATACATTTAGGTGGGCAGTAGCATATTAAACTCACTGACTGTGCTATGTTGAGGGAAACATGCAGATAAGCTAAAATCCAGGGAGAGAAGGGTCAGCATGTCAGGATGTCAGCTTGTATGAGGCTGTAATGGCTGCTGGAGAAGGGGCAGAGCCAGGAGCACGGCCTCATGGGATTACATAGGCATGGAGGGACCAAAATTAGACTATGCAGTAAACATAATGTAATGTGGGAACATTGTCAACAGATGGCGCTATGGGATAAATCATTGCTGAACAAGCAAACAATATATTTTCTCAAGCAAACTAAATGCACGTATTTCTAAGGCACGACACTCCCCGTCTGGTATCCGGGGGATGCCACATAAACTTCAACTAGAGCAATAGAATAAGTTCAGAAACAAGTCTGCTAGCAATTGAAGTCTTTTCCACTGGGATTTGTACCAGTCTTTAGTAGTAGACTCTCCGGACGTCGGCGTGCTTACATTAAACTTCTGGGTGAGGAGAAGTGGTGGAGGGAGCAGAGATGGCTCATCAGGATCGTTGATTGTGGACAGGACGCCTCATCATGTGAAGGTTTTTTTTTGTTTTTTTTTCTCCAGGTTGACTTGAAAAGTTAAACCATCAGACTCTGAGTCCCAATTAAACCCTAGACTGCGTTGTACAGGAAGAGAGTCTGTGGATGAGTCTAGAACTTTCGATTCAGTGGAGTTGTCTTCTCTTCCATTTAATTGTGCCGAGTTGGTGTGCTTCTCTTTCACAAGGAATTTGTTGGGGCAGGGTAGGAAAAAGGATGGATGGCCACTCTCCAACGTGTTTGTGTAGAGAGAGTGAACGTTGTTTGACTTGTGAGCGTCTCTGAGGCAAACGTCCCCTATAACTACCCATCCTAGGTCTAGCTTCTGAGCGTAGGGCGAGTTATGAGGACCGTTTATCTGTTTCCTCACCTTGTGGACTCTGATGATGTCTCTCCCTAGCAAAAGGACTAACTTGGCTTGGGGATTGAGTGCGGGAATAAGATGCGCTATGCTTCTCAAATGAGGGTGATGTAGTGCCGCTTCTGGAGTGGGGATTTCTTCTCTATTGTTCGGGATAGAATTACACTCGATTAGTGTAGGAAGGGCTAGGGATGTCTTCCCATCCAGGGATTCGATTTGATAACCTGTAGCCCTCCTCCCAGATTCTTCACTCACTCCTGTGCATGTTTTTAGTGAGTAGGGCGAGCCGAGTCCCTCGATTTTAAAGATGTCAAAGAAAACTGAGCTGGCAAGTGATCTATTACTCTGGTCATCGAGTATAGCGTAGAGTTTAACCGCCTTTTCTCTGTGGCCAATAGGGTAAACTGTAACCAAACAGATCTTTGAGCAGAATTTGTTAATAAAACCTTCTCCGCAGACTTGAGTGCACTGGGGTGACACTTCAGGAGGTGTACTGTCTTTCTCCTCCCCGCCGTGCTCTGTAAGTCTGTCTATGGATGAAGGGGTCTGCAGGGCTGGCCTTGGGTGTAGAGCTGTGCTGTGCTCTTGGCTGTTACACTCCGAACAAACAATACTGGCTTTGCAGTCTTTAGCTAAATGGGATGTAGATGCGCAACATCTGTAGCATATGTTATTCTCTTTGAGGAAGAGTCTACGGTCTTTAAGGGATTTTCCCCTAAAACTCCTGCACTCTTGTAGTGGGTGAGGCCTTTTATGTAGAGGGCACTCCCTTTCCAGGTCCATCGTTATTGACCTTTTGGGTTCTATTGTGCTGTGGGTCTTGTGTGATGAGTCTGCAGAAGACACATTAGTTTTGTGTACGGTGACAGGTGAGTCTCTGGGGTTGCGAACTGGAACAGGTTTACTTGTTCTTGGGTTGACAGGATCTACGGCAGAAAGATTGAAGCTGGGATCGTTCCTGATCTTGGCCTGCTGGCGGACAAAATCTGCAAAGATGTGGAATGGAGGGAAGACCACGTTGTGACGCTGCTTGTAATCTGAACCCCAGTTCAACCATTTCTCTTGCAAACTGTAAGGTAGTTTCTTCACTATGGGTTTGATGGCTCTGGCTGTGTCTAGGAATGCGAGGCCTGGCAGGTCTCCTTCAGTCTTGGCGACTTGGAGTTCTACTAAGAGGTCGCTCAATTCTCTTAGCATGTGAAAGTTCTTATTAGAGATTATAGGAAAGTCTTCCAACCTTTTGAAAAGGGATTCTTCTATCATCTCTGAGGAGCCATAGCACTCATCGAGTCTCTCCCATAACGTGCACAAACCTTTCCTCGGGTTGTTGATGCTGAGATCTCTGATGCGTTTCGCGTGTTCTACCGATTCATTTCCTAGCCACTTAACCAAGAGGTCGATCTCTTCGCTGGCAGAGATGTCTAGGCCAGCGGTGGCGTTTCTGAAGGAAGCTCTCCACGCTCTGAAACATTCGGGACGGTCGTTAAACTTTAAGAGACCTTTGGTGAGTAACTCACGACGTGCAAAGAACTTGAGGAAAGCTGGTAGCTCTTGTTCTCTGAGAAGGCGGTCCGGGTGCCTGTTGCTGTGATGAGGTCTCAGTGAGCTATTGTTGCCGTAAAATGCATCTTCGTCACGATAGTCACCGTCGGGGTCCTCTGTCTTGAAAGTGTTCTTTGTGTAGTAGGGATCTACAGGTTCGGGTGCTGGTCTCACTGATGATGGAAGGTGGACAGAATTACCTTCATGCTTAATGTGGGATGATTGATGAATGAAGGGTGATGGCTGAATGACAGGATTCAGTCTCTCTCTTGGAGCTGAATGTAGATTGTCATCTAATGTGGCATGCTGTAGCACGTAGTCTGAAGTGCGTTGTGAGATATCACGATGATTAAGTTCAGGTCCTAGCCTTAAGCTGAAACTTTCACTATCGCAGCGTGCTGCTTCTTCTAAAACCTGTACCTCAGCTTCTGCTGCAGCTGCTTCTGTGTCTATGGCGAGTTTTGCGAGGTCGGCTTCCAGACGTGCCTTTTCTTTCTTTAGGTTCCACTCCTGTTCTGCGAAGGCAGCTCTCACTTTGGCGGCTTCCGCCTTCGCCCTGGCGATGGCAATTGCAGCGCTGCTCACAGACTTCCGTGAAGATGCGCTTACATGGGAGCGTGTCACATAAACTTCAGATCCTATATCTGACATTGTGTCTGTATGCGGCTTTACTGTTCTCTGCTGGAAGTCAGTGTCTGTGCTTTGACCCCGTTTATAGTAGTCGTTTTACTGTTCTGGCACCCTCGCTCTGTACTCCTGAAGAACGAGTTGACAGACAGGTTAACTCTTTCCCATCAATGCATTGACATGGACGCTGGGGGTCCTTTTCAACTTTTATTAATAGGTTAAGTGTAAAACTATAAAAAACAAATAGAAATTCTCAGTACAACATAAGCATATACGAAGTGCAAAACATTACATTGTTACAGGTCACACAATGTGATTGCACGATACGGCGAATACACAATATGTACAATGGCAGAAGAACGATAAGATGATAATCAACAGTGTAGCTACATTATACATTTAGGTGGGCAGTAGCATATTAAACTCACCGACTGTGCTATGTTGAGGGAAACATGCAGATAAGCTAAAATCCAGGGAGAGAAGGGTCAGCATGTCAGGATGTCAGCTTGTATGAGGCTGTAATGGCTGCTGGAGAAGGGGCAGAGCCAGGAGCACGGCCTCATGGGATTACATAGGCATGGAGGGACCAAAATTAGACTATGCAGTAAACATAATGTAATGTGGGAACATTGTCAACAGATGGCGCTATGGGATAAATCATTGCTGAACAAGCAAACAATATATTTTCTCAAGCAAACTAAATGCACGTATTTCTAAGGCACGACATCTACAGTCTCTGGGTTGGACACGATCAGGGCGGTAAGAACTGACACACACACTGGGAGTAGTTTTCCATACCTTTACTGATGTTAAACCGGCACTGTCCAGGGTACACTCAAGTGGTCGGGAAGCACTTCAGGATTTCCACAGCGAGTGATTTGTAAGGCCTCCTTGTCCCTGTCTTACTTGCGTTGAAGCCCTGACCTGTGTAAAACCTGGCCTGGCCTCCTCTGTGTCTCACCCGTATGGTAGGTAGTAAGAACCTTTTGTTGGATGCCGCTATCTCTCTTTCATGCGGATCCTGGCTCTTGTGTTGGTTGCTGATACAGGTGTCCGGGAGACTGGAATCTCCTCAGTGAACCAGTGTTTTCTGCTGGGCTAAGTGCTCCTTATCAGACTCAGACTCCGGGGTCCGGATTGCTTCCTGGGGTGAATCGGTATGGTTTCTCTGCCCCCAATCTGTCTCCCACCTTTGCCTCCGACCCTCACTCTCGGGTTTCTTAATCTGGCCAGGCTCTCCTTTGGTATGGGCCTAGCAATGCTCCACTACCAGGTTGTCTTCACAGTACTGCTTCGTACTGCACAGACTGACTAACTCCACCCCCACCACCAGTATTTATAGGGGATCTTGCCTAAGGCAGCAAGTGGGGCTCCCCCTACAGGCCTGGGGTGGAAGGTGTTGTGTGCTATGTGTGCCAAGATGTACATCCCTCCCTGCATCAGTGGGTCCTGTGGCAATCCCCTGCAGGGGTGCCACACATACCCGAGCACAGTAATGCTCCTTGAGTGGTTTGCATACATAAAACACCTGAACTCTGCACTCAAACACTTTTTTTTTGTAAAAGCAATAGATCCCCTATAAAGACCCAGGCCTGAGGGGAGGAGTCAGTTAGTCTGCAGTCTGCAGTGAGTGACTAGTCAGTGGAAGGACTGGAAGGAGCTGGTTGCTGGGAACAAGCCAGGCCCAGAACCAGGAAACCTGACCCATCTGTGCAGCACCCTAGAAAGAGCGACGGAGGCCAGTGGAAGACGTAGGAAGACAGAAGAAGGGAACATATCGGAGATCCCTGTAGCGCACCCGGACACCGGAGTCCGAAGCTGCTATTAATCTAGTGGTAGCAGAGAAAGCCCAGACAGACCAGGAGGATCTAGTCCCCCTGAAGTAAAGAAAGCAAGACACCAAACCTGACCAAGCATAGGACCAGGGATCCAAGAGGAGAATAGGGATCCCCACAGCAAGGTCCTCATTGTCAATTGTGGAGTAACATCCAGAGAGGGAGAAGGAGAAAGAGTGGCAGGTTCAGCTCCAGGCAGAACTTACCCCAATTACCGCACACACTAACAGAGGAGGCCTCACAACTCTCCAAGGTGGACGTCCCAAACTGCACCAATAACCTGGTTACACTCCTGGACCGTACCTGTTACCGAACATCAGTAAAAAGGTACTGAAACAGAGACTATTGTGTGTGTGACTGCTTCCCCGCCGCTGCCTGCAGCATTCACAACAGAACTGCTACTACTACTCCCCTCATCTACCCCGCTGCCCTGAGGTAAAGCTCCACCTGTGGGGAGCATTCTCATCACCACGGCGGCCGGTCACAGCGCTGGTAACCTTATTACCAGGTACCACAGGTGGCGTCATGTTACAATTCCCCCATCATCATCACCCCCACCTCGCCACTGAGGGTCCAAGGCATGGAATCGGGAACTGACCAGCCATGATCCCCACCGAAGTGAACCCCCTATCCCGGTATCCGACTACCCCCTACCCTGTCAATCAACTCAGTTCTGGCGTCATGAACAGGATCCCGAGGCCAGTAAAACCGGGTACTGTGTGATTAAATTGGACTTTGACTGTTTTGTGAACTGTAAATTTGGGCCGCTATTACTGCGCCACAGAGCGGGAAGAGCCTGCAACCCCATCCTGGCCGGTTAATACCTCTCCCATAAACTTTGAACCTACTCCCAAAGACCCTGCAAAGGCGGTAGGACAAGCTGTAACACCCGACCCTACTGATGACCTACGTAACCAGGTGCTGCAGCTAACCAACAATATGGATTATGTGTTAAAACTCTTGCAAGCCAGGCTGGGGTCACAACCACTAAGCAGAATCCAACTAGCTGATCGTCCTAAGGATGTCCCGTGGATAAGGAAGAAGTTCATGTCGCCCGTGGAGGGGACCAACAAGTCGCCCTTTAAGGGGACCAACGCACCATTCCAACGCAGAGCCAGCGACCACACAGATTCTTCAGGACAACCCGTTTGCCTTCGCTGCAACACTCCAGGCCACTTCGCAAGAAGATGTCCTTTAAACCCGAGATTCTTGGGTCCGAGGGTCAATCCCCAGGAGTAAGACAACAGGGCCCATATGACTGGCATAGTCGGTACGTGGGAGGCCGTCCATACCTCAACATTACGCTAGATGGAATCCCTACATCGGCCCTACTGGATACAGGGTCACAGGTTACCACCATCCCACATATCCTTTACAAACAATTTTGGTCTGATACTGATCTTAGACCCCCAGACTCTTCCATTGTCATTCTTGCAACTAATGGACAACCACTGAATCAGGTAGGGTTTAGAGTAGTGACAAAAAAGCTGGGGAGGGTGGAGTTAAAAGGCCAAGGGTTTTGTGTGGTAAAAGATGACCCTAATGAAAAATACCCCTCAGGGCCGGCGTTAGGGGCAGGCAGCCTAGGCATTTGCCTAGGGCCCCCAAGCTTCAGAGGGCCCCCTGGCCCGGCCGGATTATAGCTGGCGCGGCAGCGCCGCGGCCGCTTGCAGTGCTCTGCACCGCGCACCGGCTTCATCCGGCTTCTTCCTGGTGACCGCGCCGGGCGCAGCCGCAGGCAGAGTCATCTCAGGAAGCAGCCAGGAAGAAGTCGGAGCGCGGTGCAGAGTGGCGAACAGCGGCAGCGGCAGAGTAAGTATCATGATGTGTATTCTTTTACAGGGAGGGGAGGGGGCCCTGTATACAGTCACCAGCAGTGGGCCCTGGGGCCCTGTATACAGTCACCAGCAGTGGGTCCTGGGGCCCTGTATACACCAGCAGTGGGCCCTGGGGCCCTGTATACACCAGCAGTGGGCCCTGGGGCCCTGTATACACCAGCAGTGGGCCCTGTATACACCACCAGTGGGCCCTGGGGCCCTGTATACACCAGCAGTGGGCCCTGGGGCCCTGTATACACCAGCAGTGGGCCCTGGGGCCCTGTATACACCAGCAGTGGGCCCTGAGGTCCTGTATACACCAGCAGTGGGCCCTGGGGCCCTATATACACCACCAGTGGGCCCTGGGGCCCTGTATACACCACCAGTGGGCCCTGGGGTCCTGTATACACCACCAGTGGGCTCTGGGGCCCTGTATACACCAGCAGTGGGCCCTGGGGCCCTGTATACACCAGCAGTGGGCCCTGGGGCCCTGTATACACCACCACTGGGCCCTGGGGCCCTGTATACACCACCAGTGGGCCCTGGGGCCCTGTATACACCACCACTGGGCCCTGGGGCCCTGTATACACCACCACTGGGCCCTGGGGCCCTGTATACACCACCAGTGGGCCCTGGGGCCCTGTATACACCACCAGTGGGCCCTGGGGCCCTGTATACACCACCAGTGGGCCTGCCTGTATATTATAGGATGCTGTGTGTGTGTGTGTGTGTGTGTATGTGTGTGTCATGTATGTGGGGCGTGCTGCTGGCCTATAGTATATTGAGGGTGCTGCTGAGTCCTGACCATCATGTAGATAAATTCTGCCTGTATAGGATGCTGTGTGTGTGTATCTATATGTGTGTGTGTGTGTGTGTCATGTATGTCATATCATATGGGGATGCTCTGTGTGTCATGTATGTGGGGCATGCTGCTGGCCTATAGTATATTGAGGGTGCTGACATGCTGTAAATAGTATATGGGGGGCTGTATTAGTTCTGTATATTGTTTATGGGGTGCTGTATGTTGTACATGGGTGCTCAGCTGTCATGTATATGGGGGATGCTGCTGTATGTTGTATATGGGCCAGGTGCTGTCATGTATATGGGGGCTCAGGCTGTATATATTATATGGGTGTGCTGTCAAGTATGGTGGGGGTGCTGTATATAGTATATGGGGGTGCTGTCATGTACATGGGGGTGCTGTATATGGTGTATGGTGTGCTGTATATAGCTAATAGGGGGTGTTGTCATGTATGGGGGTTGTATATAGTATATGGGGGATGCTGTCATGTATAAAGGGGGTGCTGTATGGTATATGGGGTTGCTGTGTATAGTATGTGTGGGTGCTGTATATAGTATGTGGGTGCTATATATAGCATATGGGAGAGCTGTGTATTGTATATGGGGGTACTATATTCTATATTATTGGGCACTGTACATAGTATTGCACTGATAAAATTTGATATTTAATCTGAAATTTGGCTATGATCCCAGTCCATATATACACGCTTTCTTTGTCTTTTTCCTTTAAGGAGATCCCGAGTCACGATCGCAACACGTGACCGCTACCCGGGCGGAAGACGGAAGGGAAGACACCTCTGTCGGCGAAAATTGCTCGTGCCCCGGGTCCTCCTTGAGTCCTGCTTCTTGCCATACACTGGGGTTGTGCAGAGGTGCACAGTGACAACCCCAATAGGTGAGTGGCCATTTGGCCCAATACTTACCCCCCAATTGCGTCCCTTCTCTTTGTGTTTTAGTATAGTAGTTATATTCTTGTATATAGGACTCCTGTATACAAGAATATAACTACTATAATACTGCTCCTATGTACAAGAATATAACTACTATAATACTGCACCTATGTACAAGAATATAACTACTATAATACTGCTCCTATGTACAAGAATATAACTACTATAATATAATTCTGCCACTATGTACAAGAATATAACTACTATAATACTGCTCCTATATACAAGAATATAACTACTATAATACTGCTCCTATATACAAGAATATAACTACTATAATACTGCTCCTATATACAAGAATATAACTACTATAATACTGCCACTGCGTACAAGAATATAACTACTATAATACTGCTCCTATGTACAAGAATATTTTAATTGGGTTTATTTAACACAACTGTATGGGTACTATTTATATTTCATAGTTTGGGGCCCCACTCTCAATCTCGCCTAGGGCCCCACTTGGTCTAAAACCGGCCCTGATACCCCTACATGGTAATTGGTACTAATGTGATTGAAAACTGCCTTGGAGAAGTGGTTTTTACTCCAACAGATTGCTGTGACTGCTGGTTATGGGCAGACGAGAGTCATCCAAGGAGAAATGCGAGCCCTCATCCACAAGCAACAGGTAAATCTACATGGGGGAGACTCATATGCTCAGTGCTTGCAGTGTTTAAATTGCTCGTACTAGGGGTAAAATCAATGTTATCAGATGTAGTGAGTACAAAAAAAATATTGACAAAATCCCGGTCTTCCTCCAGTGGAAGTGTATTGTTTAAGCGGTTAAGCGGCCTTCCCCTCAGCAGACTTTCTCCTCTCCAGTCCATCCTTAATGCAGCAGCCAGGATCACCCATCTGGCCAATCGTTACTCAGATGCCTCTGCTCTGTGCCAGTCATTGCACTGGCTGCCCGTATATTACAGGATCAAATTCAAATTGCTTGTTCTCACCCACAAAGCTCTTCACAGTGCTGCACCCCCCTACATCTCCTCCCTCATCTCTGTTTATCACTCCACCCGTTCTCTACGTTCCTCAAATGACCTTCGACTAACATCTGCACTAATCCGATCCTCCCACTCCCGACTCCAAGATTTCTCCAGAGCTGCACCAAACCTCTGGAATGCTTTACCCCAAGAAATCAGGACTATCCACAACTTGCATGGCTTCAGACGATCCCTAAAAACGCATCTTTTTAAGGCGGCCTATCATACTCCCTAATAGAAGTCCTTTGTACTGTAGACAGTGAATGGGCTATCCCTCTGGACATTACTCTTCTGCAAACTCCACCAAACCAAAAAGCTCTACACAGACTGTATAATGACCATCCATGTAAGCTTAGTTCTATGCCCCATTTCCTCAAGATGCCTGGACCATCCGTGCAATAAGCCCCTGTACCTTGTGCAACCCCTATCCGGTTGTAGATTGTAAATTCTATTAAGCAGGGTCACCTTCATTTCTTGCTTTATTTATTGTATTTTCTTTATTACGGTACATTGATGCTATGCCTATTGTTTTGTATCCAATTATTCTACTGTATTTGTTCTCTACTGTAATTACTTACTGTATATTTTCTGTACCCTACATTGTAAAGCGCTGCAGAATATGTTGGCGCTATATAAATAAAGCTTTATTATTATTATTATTATTATTTATGACTAGATGTATGTGGGCGGAGAGCCGAACTGCCCAATCAGTGACTTACAATGAGATTTGGATCAAGTTCTGGTCCAAAATAGAACTCTATCTAAAGGGGATCTAAAACTTATTTCTCTCTTCAAAACGCAAGTACATTTATAAAATTTGGACAATGTGACTTTTCTGGATTTTATATTTGATATTCTATCTCTCACTGTTAAAATTAACATACCCTCAAAATTATAGACTGTTCATATCTTTGTCATTGGGCAAACTTAGAAAATCAGCAAGGGATCAAATATTATTTCCTTCACTGTACATAGAGTAAAAAATAAAAAAAATAGCACATAAAAAATAATAGATGTGGACCTTTATTGCCAAATGGCGTGGCGACGTTTCGGATGTCTTATCCTTTTTCAAGCCTTCACTGTACATATAAATATACAGTATATACAGTGCCTTGTGAACGTATTTGGCCCCCCTTGAACTTTTCAACCTTTTGCCACATTTCAGGCTTCAAACATAAAGATAGAAATTCTAATATTTTTGTGAAGAATCAACAACAAGTGGGACATAATTGTGAAGTGGAATGAAATTTATCGGGTATTTTAAACTTTTTTAACAAATAAAAAACTGAAAAGTGGGGCGTGCAATATTATTAAGCCCCTTTACTTTCAGTGCAGCAAACTCACTCCAGAAGTTCAGTGAGGATCTCTGAATGATCCAATGTTGTCCTAAATGACTGGTAATGATAAATAGAATCTACCTGTGTGTAATCAAGTCTCCGTATAAATGCACCTGCTCTGTGATAGTCTCAGGGTTCTGTTTCAAGTGCAGAGAGCATCATGAAGACCAAAGAACACACCAGGCAGGTCAGAGATACTGTTGTGGCAAAGTTTAAAGCTGAAGTTAAATACAAAAAGATTTCCCAAGTTTTAAACATCTCAAGGAGCACTGTGCAAGCAATCATATTGAAATGGAAGGAGAATCAGACTACTGCAAATCTACCAAGACCCGGGCGTCCTTCTAAACTTTCATCTCGAACAAGGAGAAGACTGATCAGAGATGCAGCCAAATGCCCATGATCACTCTGGATGAACTGCAGAGATCTACAGCTGAGGTGGGAGAGCCTGTCCATAGTACAACAATCAGTCGTACACTGCACAAATCTGGCCTTTATGGAAAAGTGGCAAGAAAAAAGTCATTTTTCAAAGATATCCATAAAAAGTCTCATTTGAAGATTGCCACAAGCCAACAGGGAGACACCAAACATGTGGAAAAAGGTGCTCTTGTCAGATGAAACCAAAATCGAACTTTTTGGCCACAATACAAAACGTTATGTTTGGCGTAAAAGCAACACAGCTCATCACCCTCAAAACACCATCCCCACTGTCAAACATGGTGGTGGCAGCATCATGGTTTGTGGCTGATTTTCTTCAGCAGGGACAGGGAAGATGGTTAAAATTGATGGGTAGATGGACAGAGCCAAATACAGGACCATTCTGGAAGAAAACCTGTTGGAGTCTGCAAAAGACCTGAGACTGGAACAGAGATTTATCTTCCAACAAGACAATGATCCCAAACATAAAGCAAAATCTACAATGGAATGTTTCAAAAATAAATGTATCCAGGTGTTAGAATGGCCAAGTCACATCCAGACCTGAATCCAATCGAGAATCTGTGGAAAGAGCTGAAAACTGCTGTTCACAAACGCTCTCCATCCAACCTAACTGAGCTCCAGCTGTTCTGCAAGGAAGAATAGAGACATACCCCAAGCGTTTTGCAGCTGTAATCGCAGCAAAAGGTGGTGCTACAAAGTATTAACTCAAGGGGGCCGACTAATATTGCACGCCCCACTTTTCAGTTTTTTATTTGTTAAAAAAAGTTTCAAATATCCAATAAATTTCGTCCCACTTCACGATTGTGTCCCACTTATGTTTGAAGCCTGAAATGTGGCAAAAGGTTGAAAAGTTCAAGGGGGCCAAATACTTTCACAACGCACTGTATATATACAAACATATATATGCTAATAGTGAAAATACACGTATTTTTGCCACTCATATACATGAAATATTGGATAATTCTGCATTTAAAAAAAATGACAAAGTCTAATATTTTTGACTCATCTGATTTGGCTCTCTTTACCTAATTTTAAATCTAATGTAGTTTCAGGTCAAATTTATGCAGAATTGTGGAAAATTGTGTAGGTTCACAAACTTTTAAGCACCTCTTTGCTCTATTTTATTTACTTTTGCAACTACTTTTGTCTGTGATTTAGTGTTTTTGTTTTTGTGTAATGACTGGAAAAATTCTAAAAGTTTTACAAATGAATCATTGTACTAATTTACTAATTTACTAGTACATTGTACTAATGTAATGAGGTGACATTGATTTAGAATTGAAATCTAATTATGTTGTAAACATTACATCACTTTGTGATACCACAGTAAACCATTTTGTGGGTTTGCCCAATCCCTTATGACAATTTGGTTTCTCCAGAAATAATTTTTCTGGGGGGGAATTTTCCAAGGAATTTCTTTATCCCCCTGACAGTATTTACGGTATATATCTCTCTGCATGTAGAAATTGAGTCCAGTATTTTAGACTAGTTGAATCCCAGAATTCAGCACATTTTCCAGATTTGAAGACACATGATGATAAACCTTTACTTTGTGCTCTTGCTGTTCACCTACAGCCTCCGGACAGATTCTTTCTCATTATCAAGCTTCTGTGAGTATTACTGTTCTCATTTCTCTTTTTTGTTATTTTCTCCTATTTTTGTAAACCTATACACTATATAAGCTACATGTACAATATCTTTCTTGAAGGGGTACTCCCATATCCTAACATTGCATATCTCTAGGATATGTACTAACATCACAATAAGAGCATGGGGAGTCTGAATTTTGGAACATCTGTCAAGCTAAGAAAGCAGTCCCTTCAGCTTTTCCCAATTGTTAAAGAGTTTCTGTCATTTTCAATAAGTCAATAGTCCACATGAAAATAAGCAACTTCGTGATTTATCTTATTAGAGAAATCTGCCTCTTTCTCCTTCTGGATTGATCTTTCAACTTATCAATTCATGGGTAAACTCAGTATTTAGTTAAGATAGATTAGAACATCATTGAGATGGAAGAGGTCAGTTGGTGCATTTATAAGTCTTTGGAGACGGAGGTGCTAGAGGCTGTCACAGACATTGTGCTGCAAGGTTTTCAGGAACAGCTACAGTTCTCAATAGACCATTACAAGCATCAACCGACATCTCCTGCCTCAGTAAAAGGAAAATGTGTATTCATGAAAGATAGATAACACCCGTGACCTAGAGAAATGATGGGAGTGTAGGTGTGTCACGGTCCGCGCTGCTCCAGTGCAAAAAAAACTCACCAAAGAGTCAGAAAATCATCAGTCAGATTTCCATCCTTTTATTTCTTCCTCCAACGCGTTTCGGCGCCACACCTGACGCCTTCCTATCCCTGAGGAAGGCGCCAGGTGGGGCGCCGAAACGCGTTGGAGGAAGAAATAAAAGGATGGAAATCTGACTGATGATTTTCTGACTCTTTGGTGAGTTTTTTTTGCACTGGAGCAGCGCGGACCGTGACACACCTACACTCCCATCATTTCTCTGGATATAACCACTGGTTAGTGGTCGGTGGAGGTCCTGCAGCAGCTTGGAGTATCTTCAAACGCCTTCAAACCAGTTGTGGGAATCACAACTGAACCAGGTGAGTGGCTCCTCAGCACCACTCCACTACTCTTAGTGTCACTAGAGATAGGGCACTATTGCGCCTCTTGTCCCCCACCCTCTTATATTTTTACAACACCCGTGACCTGAGACTTTTGAGAGTGAATTATCAGTCCAGGGGAGAAGGAAGCAGATTATTCCTAATAATATTTATTAGAAAGTTTCTCATTTTCACATTTACTATTGTTTTATGGAATAAAAAATAAAATAGTTACTCTTTAAAGGCTGCTTTACAGGTTCTTAGATACTGATTGACAAGAATCAATGCATAGGAGCCATTAGTGAAGGGGTCCCTTTGATGCTAAGGTATTGATCAGTAAGTGATGGCTTATCGTAGTGACACATACCACCATTTATTTAGTGGGGGGAAGGAATAACAATTTTCTTGATGTTTTCTCAAACTTTGTATGTGCTTTGCCTCTACACCACTGTTACCCACAATTTACACTGGTCCTACTTTCCATTCCCACATTTGTCAATTATTAAAAAAAGTGTGACAAGATTTTTGTATTTGTTTGCAATTGTCCCCTAAACTTTATAATTTTGGTCACATCCGGCGTTAGATGCTTAGAATATTTAGATTTCTAAGAGCCAAAGGGGCTGAAAGAGAACCTGTGATTTAGATTTTATATCCCAAACTAAAGGCATATATGTAAAGGTGCTTTAATGCTGATTAAAGTTTCATGCAGACGCTCTTACAAATCGATTTGATCTCGGACCACAATGCGGAGACTGGCCGCAGGTCTCTCGACCCATGCATGGTAGCCTCATAGAAATACATGAAGATGTCATGCTTCGGTCAAGAATATCGCAGCTCGCAGCCAATCCGTGCGTTGATGTCCGAGACCGGACCGATTTGCACGGATGTCTGTATGAGCCTGATAGCCTTACCTTTCTTGTAGACATTTGTTTATTTATAATGATTCATTGATACATGTTTACCAGTGTTGTTTTTCGCTGAATGCAGCAAATCCGGCAGATGTACCTCATCTGCCGCCTAACAGCCCACTTGCGGTGCACCTGCGTAAGCCCCCATTCATTTTCTATGGGGCTTGTGTGGCGCCCCGCAACGAGTGCGTCACAAGGGAGTATTGCAGCCGCAATATTCTCTGACAAAGCAGTGAAATAGTTAACTCTGAGATCCAACCCTACATGCAACACCTAGAACAGAGGGCCAATCCTAGGTCCTGGTGGGTGGAGTGTTAGGGAAGTGTAGTAGAACACACAATAATCTAGACAGAAAGAGAACAGTCGAAGAAGGATCTAGAACCTGACAAGAGCAGACTAGAGCTTGGAGAGGAGCGGGGGCTCCGCACCCAGTCGGGTGTCAGCACCTGAGGCCTTAACCACCGGGAATAGGCATTTCTACACGGGTTCCCCAAAAGACTCCCGTGCCCACAACTCACAGCCGGTTCACTGGTACCGAAGCTGGCAGCAGTTCACCTCTGCCACGCGAACCAGAAGAGTGGAGGATCAGCTTTACAGGAGCACCCCACCACCAGCCAGTTTCCAGTCGTCTAACCAGCGGTGTACCCACTGAGGGATCCAAGGCTCCCCAAAGCATCCACAACGTATACAGATGGATAGGGCATCGAAGCAGCCTCCCCGTACCCGACCTGGTATTCCTGGGCGACGCTGGCAATCAAGTAGGTAGAATGGAGGAACACTTGCGGATCTCTGAGGGACACTATCACTGCTGAGTCCACCCGGTCTACTACTCAACCACTGTATGCCATGTACTGCCTACTGGTTACAGTAAAGACCCGTTATAGAGACTTTCTGTGTCTGTGCTTCCTTATGAACTGTCCGTCATTACTAAAAGGTAACCGCAGCTGCCGCACAACATCTTGAGCAGCTCCAGCCCCCGGGGATCACCGCTCAGCCTGTGGGGAGCGTAACATCTTGCTGCTGTCCATCCCCCGTCGGTAGCCCTTACCGAAACTACTCATAGGTGGCGTCACGAATAAAACAAATTAAACCCCTTTTAATCTGTTCCCGCAAGACGTCTTCACTTTTGATCTGCACTGCACCGGGCCCCACTACCGGCAGGCGCGGTCCACCCGTGACAAGGAAGGAGAAGAATCGCCTGTATCAACCGGAGTCAGCCGGCCGCGGTGAGTCACTTGCAGCAGGTGCGGCAAGTGTGGTTTTACCGTGATCCGGCACTTGCGGACACACAAAAAATGCAGCTAACTGCAACTGCCGGATTTGCCGGAATGCGGCCAAAACCGCACTTGCCGCATGCCCCATAGAGAATGAATGGGGGCTCGTCACAGGCGCATCGCAAGTCGGACGTCAGGCAGCAGATCCGGTAAATCTGCCGGATCTGCCGCATTCAGCGAAAAACGCTGATGTGACAGGACCCTTAACCTGATTAAATCCTTATCTTTTTTGTAGAAATATGTTTTTTTTTTTTTTATGGATCTCTCTAAAAACAGCAAAACAGATTTCAACAAAAAAGATCAGGATTTAATTAGGTTGACACTGGTAAACATGTATCAATAAATCATGGTAAAGTAAAGAGAAAACTCAACAAAGATCCTAGAGGCATTGACACTGGGTTTTATATCTCGTGCTTTTATTTCTCGCACTGTGTGGATGTGATTTGCTGACATCTCGCCCTAATATTTAGACATTTACTAACCCTAAACTGTACACATTTCCTTAGCCTGATCTGTATATAAGTTTCCTACCTTTTATCTGTACTCATTGACTAATCCTGACATTAAAGGAGCAATGTTAGCTTTCAGATAAGTTTCTCATCTTTGTTGACTCTCCTATTTTTAATTAGTTTGGCTGTTACAGGTTTCAATTTTGTAAATGAAGTCTTTACTTCACTGTCTATGATTTCATACTTTGACAAGAAATGCTAGGCTTTCCATGATAATTGGAATTCTATAAAATCTGTAGACAAAGTTTATAACATAACAATAAAAAATAGAGGTTGTTCCCTTTCAGTAAATGAATGCACCTGACTAGAGGTTATTTTATAGAAACAAACCATGCCGTACTCACCTTCCCCAGGTCCACCAGTGAGTCTTGTTGCTGTGTCCAGTGTCTGACTGAGGCGCTGATATCACATTGACAATGAGGCAACCAATCAGTAAGCTCAGCAGGGAGGTGTTTTGCCTACACAGGATTAACATTTACTGAACCTCACACAACCCCAAATTATATCTTGCTTTGCCAAAAAATTCTATCCAATTCACTCAACGACAGTATCATCTGTACAAAGTTTGCTTTGGTGATAAGCATTCTGTGACATAGTCTTTCCACCAAGCAGTGTACAGTGATATTCAGTCTTGGTAGGATTCACTGTCATACGCTTATAAACAAGTTTGGCATAGCTGGAATGAATTGAAGCTATGATACAAGTGTGAACATAATACAGAAATGTATTAGAAAAATAAAAATACAACATAATCAAATGTGACAATGTGATTTTTTTTTTCTTTACAGCAAAATCTACCTTGCTACCCTCTACAGCAAAGACATGCACTGAAAAAACAGGTATCATGCATGTATCGTTAACATTTTAATGGCATATTAGTATAAGAGTAGTCCATCAAGTCCCTTTCTCCTCGTTAAACCAGAGACACACTGAGTGGGATGCATGCAGGATACTCGCACAGGTCTAGCATGCTTCACCCAGCATGGCTGCTGGCTCTCTGGATAGGAGAGTGTCAGCTGCATAGAAACAGATACAGCCGATGCGCTCTCATCCATTAAGTCATCAGTCGTGCCAGGTGAGGGTGAGTATCTTGCATGTGTCTCGCTCAGTGTGTCTCTGACCCTAATTCAATAGTAGTGTGGAGTCAGGGTATGAGTGAGGTCATTTAAGTGAAACATTTTAATGTTAGGCTGCTTTTACTTCAGCTGTAAAATTTAATTTGTGGCAGTCTGGCAGATTTCACCACACTTGTCGACTGCCGCATAACGGCCAACTTACGCCACCAATCCGGAAAGCCCCTTTCAATCTCTATTGGGCTCGCGGTCAGGTGCAGCAAGTGAGGTTTTGCTGCTGCTAGCAGCGTTTTTTTTTTTGCGTGGCCTTAACTGCCGCATCCGGCAACTGCACTTGCCGCACCTGACCGCGAGCCCAATAGAGAATGAATGGGGCTTTCCGGATCAGTGCTGCAAGTCGGCCGTTACACGGCAGAGTCGGCAAGTGTGGTGAAATCTGCAGGCTCTGCTGTGAATTACATTTTATGGCTGTTGTGAAAGCAGCCTTATCCCATATGTCAATGAGGTCACATGTCTAGTGAGCTTTCTCGAACCAGGCTGGTGCTCAGGTCTGTTTGGTAAACTCTCATACCATGCCCACTTGGTATTGGTTGTCTGCTCATGTATTTGTCACCTAATGGAAATCTTGGAGTTTCCTTTAATCATAACTTGTCATGTTTTCATCCTTAAATCTACCTACAAATTATCCTGCTGTAAAAACATTAATGCTGCCATAATACTATACGTTTTATGTTTGTTTGCTTTTTTCCCCTATTCTCTAGAAACGTCATCTCTTACATATCTGGTGGACACGACTGGCTCCATGGAAGATGATCTAGTGCAACTAAAGAAAGTGAACAGTTGGCTTCTTGAGCGAGCTTCTTCACGGCTTCCTTGTGGTGTGCGGAAATATACAATGGTGGAGTTCAATGATCCCAGTATGTAATTACATATACTGCATGTTTTTTTATCTGTTATTCTGATCCTACACAAAGATTACTTGATATTTTCAATCAAATGATTAATCTTCAGAAGTAGCCCAAAGTATGCAAATGCTTCTTCTGGGCATCTCAATCTTTTGAGTTTCTTTTCTGACATGCTAGATGAGGCCTTCAAATATCATGATGTCCCTTAGTGCCCCGTCAGACTGTCTTCTAATACAGAGGTTTTCTGGCACCCGGGACAAGAATTCAGTTTGGCACCCCCCACCCCATATTCAGTCTGAGTAGTCGTCATATGACCGATCATTCATACACAATTTGCATAATTACAGTCATGTGCCGACGAGCTGCTCTACCTAATTCTCTCAATATTCAATAAAAAGCAAAGTATATTACATGCTGTTAGGATTGAGCTACAGGCCTTAGTGTTTGAATTAATGGGCTCATCCAGGTTTGAGATGAAAGTCTGTAGTCCTTCTAGGTGACTGCAGGCCTCTGAATTCTCACAGCATGTGGTCTGCACACTGTCAGGATTCTGCTGTGTTAACAGCAAGATTGGATGGTCATGTGAGCACATTAATGCAACTTATATACTTCTAGCCACATTCTGACTAGATGTGTCCAGCCTCATTCAGTTCATTTTCATTGATGGAGACCTTGCATGTCTAGTCAGCATGTGACTGCATGTATGTAAATAGCTTACTTACAGTTTCCTGACCGCCCACTCCCTCCACCGGCACCAGAGAATCCTGACAGTGAGCAGCGTGCACTCTATGAGAATTCAGAAGTCTGCAATATTCTAGAGGGACACATGGAGTGACTGCAGACTTATCACAAATGTGGGACAACTCCTTTAATGTTTCTAACAAATAAAAACGTAGATCCCTTAAATTGTCTGATAGCACAACACTTTATGAACATGGACATGTATCACATAATCTTACAGGTTATAGATTGTTACATGTCTACAGGATCAGAACCAATAACAGCATAAAACTGCATCACCAGACCCACCAGAGGTACAAAAATACATCCATGTAACCCCCATCAGTACAGAAACACAGCATCACAACCCTTATCAGTACATTAATACATCACCAGACCCACCAGAGATACAAAAATGCATCCATATAGCCCAATCAGTATAGAAACACATTGCCAAAACCCTCATCAGTGCAGAAATACATCATCAGACCCACCAGAGATACAGACGTATGTCACCAAATCCCTCATTAGTGACAAAATTCATCATCAGAACCACCAGAGGTGCAGAAATACATAACAAGAACCCCCATCAGTACAGGTATGCATCCATAAAACCACCATCACTATAGAAACACAGCATCACAATCCTCATCACTACAGAAATTCATCATCAGAACCACCATCAGTACAGGTATGCATCCATATAACCACCATCACTATAGAAACATAGCATCACAATCCTCATCAGTACAGAAATTCAACATCAAAACCACCATCAGTACATGGTAAAACAATTGTAATATCCGGTCAGATCCATACACATTTGTGCTGCATGAACCTACAACTCCTACTACATCCTTAACAATGGTAAGACATTACTGGGAGTTGTTGTTACCAGTTACCATCAGATCATACAGTAACTACAGTACTGATGAGAATTAGTTTCACAAATACGGTAATCATTTACATGCAGGTACCTTATAGATGACTTTGTATTTGATCAGGGTCGTCTTTTTCCTTTCTTCATCTTGTCCAGACACTATAATAACTTTTCACATCCACAGTTCATCTCTGGATACGTCCATCTTCTCCGGTCTCCTTCAGCATATCCCTGCACAATTTTCTTAAAAATAGTAAAATTATCAAAATTCTCATGAGTAAAAATATCTGCCCTATGCTATGCACCAGAATAAATAATTGCTCCTCCTCAGTGTTCCGTGCACAAAATATGATTTACACACTGTCCCTCTTCTGGTGCATGTCCTCCACACTGCCCCCTCATCACACTGCCCTCTCCTTTCCATACTGGGCTCCCTGGTCACACTGTCCTCTCACAGTGTCCCCCTATACTGCCCATGTTTTACACTGTTCTCCCTCATCTCCTCCTTACTCCACATACTGTGTTGGCAGCCATCCCACTCACTCCTCTTATTGTGTCCACACACTTCCCCCCCCCCTCATTCCACATACCGTACCACAGCCATCTCCCTCTCTCTCCATGTACTATGCTGCAGCCATCCATCCATCACCATACTGTGCTGCAGCCATCCCCCCTGACCATACTGTGCTGCGGTTATCCCCCTCAATCACCATTCTGTGCCACAGCCATCCCCCCTCAGCATACTGTGCCGCAGCCATCCCCCCTCACTAACCATACTGTTCTGCAGCCATCCCCCCTCACTAATCATACTGTTCTGCAGCCATCCCCACTCACTCACTATACTGTGCTGCAGCCATCTTCCTCATGCCTCATACTGTGTCCACACTGATCCTCCTTCACTCTTTTATACTGGATCCTCATATTTACACCCTTGGTTAACATATACTCGCCTAACTCTCTCCCCCGAGATTTGGTTCACATATACTTCCCCCACAATCTCCCCCCCCCCCCCGCCCGGTTTGGCTTACATGTAATTCCCCCCCACCTTGGCTCACATGTACTCCCCCACCCTCTATCCCCAGATTGGCTCACATATTCTCCCAGTGTGGCTCACTTATTCTCCCCCCTGGTTTGGCTCTTATTCTCCGTCCTCCCTCTAGTTTGGTTTACTTATTCCCCCCACCTCTTCCCCACAGTTTGTTTCATTTATTCTCCCCCTCTCTCCCCCCCTTTGGCTCAGTTATTCCACCCCCCCAGTTTGGCTGTTATTCTCCCCCCTCCCTCCTAGTTTGGCTCACTTATTCTCCTCCCACCCCTCTCCCCTCCAGTTTGGCTCTTATTCCCCTCCCCCCTAGTTTGGCTCACTTATTTCCCCCTCCTCTAGTTCGGCTCTTATTCTCCCCCTTCCCTAAGTTTGGCTCATTTATTCTCCCCCCCCTCCCCCCCCAGTTTATCTCACTTTATCTCCCCCCACCCTGTCCTCCTTCCCCTAATTGCATGCATCTTCGGGGTCTTCAGCTCCTTTGTGGAGCACTTTTCCCCATCCTGCTGCTTCTGCACCGCAGGGCTGCCAAGTGACCTCAGTAATGTGATCAGGTGACCTGATCACGTTACTGATGTCCACCTAACGCGAAATGCCGGGTATCAGGGAGCTATTCCATCATGCAGAGCATCTCATAGCCGCTCTGTACCATGGACTGCAGGAGCCAACACACGGCACTTTCTCTGCTCTTGCTGTCAGCTGATAGTGGGAGCAGAGAATAGCCAGCTCACACTGCATGTGGGCAGCGGGGAGAGACCTCGAGCGCTGCAGCAGGAGACCTGATGGCGGCCCCCTGCCTTCTGGGCCAGGGGCAAATGCCCCGCATGCCCCCCCTAGATACGCCAGTGTCTAATAAGTGGTATTAAACTGTAAAAACACAAATGATTGTCAAATATTTTTCTTAATTTTTCTGTTTTCAGATGTTGGGCCTGTTCGAAAAACTAATTTAAAAACAGAGTTTGCAGAATTCTTTGATAAGATCACTGCAGATGGAGGGTTATCTGACTGCCCTGAATTAGCCATGAAGGGACTGGAATTGGCTTTGAAGTCTTCTCCATCAAATTCCTTTATTTTAGTTTTGACTGACGCTTCTGCAAAAGATTATTATGATACGACATTGGTGAACTCAATATACTCTCTTATATCAGAAAAGCAATCCCAGGTGAGAGGCACAATGTCAAGATATCGGAAGTATGTGTAGAATTGAAATATTAATCCAATAAATTGGATATTTTGTAGCATTTGTATGACAATAGCTTTTAATATCGTATTAAAAAGGCACCCGTGTACACTAAGCACAATGACAAAAAATAGCATTGATACATGGAAATGTGATATTGAAATACTATACGGTGAAAAAGTTCTAGGCAGGTGAGGACAAAATGACTACAAAAAAAGAATGCTTTTAAAAAAAAAAAATGGTAGTACCGTAATTTATTTTTATCAATTAATAAACAAAAGAGAAATCTAAACAAATAGATATTTGATGTGATCGCCCTTTTTCTTCAAAACAGCATCACTTTTCCTAAATACACTTGCAAACAATTTTTAAAGGAACTAATGGTGGGTTTACACGTCCCGATATCGGCGTCCAACTCCGACCAAAAGTCACGTGGTTCGTGCGTTGGACCCGATATCGTTCATGCGTTGTATGGTGTAAATGACCAATACGATGCACGAACGTTATCAAACCGATATCGGGGATCTAATTAGCGTGCTTTTTAACGGGCCGATATTGGATGCCGGTTGGAGCCTGATCGTGCTGTGTAAACGGCCAACTACGATATGCAGTACAACGTCCCCTATTCACTGCCATGTTAAATGGTCGTTCCTGGGTCGGCCGTACAAGGGGGGCGTAGACATCGTAGACACGTTGTATCCCGATATCGCGCTGTGTAAACCTCTGATGCGATTCTTTGAAATCCGGCCAGAAAAAGCGCGCTCCCACGCCATCGGATCCAATATCGGACCGACGTTGGAGCGTGTAAGCCCACCATAAGAAGGGAGATTGTTCCCAACATCTTGGAGAACTAACCACAGATCTTATGTGTATAAGGCTTGTGCAAATCCTTCTGTATCTTCATGTAATCCCACACAATGAGCATTTGTATTTATTTATTTTCATATCTTAAATTTATTATAATTAGAAATATTGAATTAGTGGACAATAACTTCTCTGCAAATAATATTTCCTATTAAAATCTACGCGATTTATTGAATTGTAAGTTTGCCAGATCTTCTCATTGATAAAGGCTATCTTCAATGTAAAGAAAAACAAGGTGTCCGGTAAGTAATGATATGACATCTACAGAGCCCTGGTCTCAATATTGAGTCTGTCTGGGATTACACGAAGAGACAGAAGATTTGCACATGCCCCATACACTGTAGATCTGTGGTTGACTCTATAAGATGTTTAGATCAAACTTCCTTCCAAAACTGTGTGTAAACATGCCAAGGATAACTGATGTTTTCATGTGGTTATGAAGGCAAAAGGTGGTCACCCCAAATATTAAATTATATTTCTCTTTTGTTCACCAAGTTTGCATTTTGTTAATTGAGAAAAATAGACTCAACTCTACTACTTTTGAAATCATTCCCACTTTACAGTACTGTAGGATGGTGATGGGGTTAACTTTCTTCCTTTCTTTAGAAATGACGTGGGGGATGTATCATGTGTCCTTGCATATGTTTTAATGTGTTGAATTATGTATGCGTGGCCCTCATAAGTAACAAATCTTAGTATCTTATTAAGGTCAACAATGCTTCAGATTAGTAGTTTATCACATTCGTTGACACTTGACATTTGCTCATTTATTATGTTAATCTATATATAGTCCTTAAATATTATATAAATTTTGTTCGCAATTTGTATGTAAGGAGTATAGTTGTGCTTAGTTAACATTGTTAATGGATAAACATAACATACGGTAACATAATATGACAAACTATGAACAAAGGAAAAAGAGAAAGAATGGCAAAAAAAGAACAATACGATGTAGATTAATACGTTTGTATATTTATTACAAAGAGACAATTATTTTGATTGGTCAGGTTGAGTTTGTGTTTGGTAGGATCAGCATATTTCTTTCGGTTATGACCGTATTCTGTTTAGGTTGGTGTAAATGGAGTTGTTTATGTTTTATGCTTGAATTAAGTGTAAAGATGAGTTGTAATGCGACTCTAAAGGTACCGTCACACGGGGCCATCTCTGCGGCGATGTTGCCGGCAACTTAGGGGCGTGGCTAAGTTGTGGCAACATCGCTCATGAGTTGCCGCGTGTGACAGGGCAATAATAAGGCGATAAGTTGCCTAAGCAACATCGCCAGGTTTCTCAATATGTTGGGAAACCTGGCGATATTGCTCAGGCGATCTGCCTGCATCACCCTGTGTGATGCCGCAACTGCGATGTTGCCGGCAACTTCCCCCATAGACTCCCATGTTATGGATCGCTGCCAGGGTAGAGTTTAACCCTGGCTGCGGTAGTTGCCGGCAAGATCGCAGATGCGTTGCCGGCGATATCGCCGCGTGTGACATCGCAACAGCAACCATGGCAGCGTGCCAAAAAAGTGCGCGCTTCCGTGAGTTGCCGGCGATGTAGCCACATGTGACGGTACCTTAAGATCTAAAATCCCTTGACCTTAGTAACTAAGATATAACGTCCTATGGCTCTGGAATATATAGATTTTGTATACAGAGATCTGTCCACGGTTTCCACTTCAAGTAATATTTTCTGTGTGACTTATTTTGAAGAGCGAAATTATATTCATAAGTATTGAGAAGGGTAGTTTTTCCATAACTTCACCTAATGTGGGAGGTAGCAGTTGCTCCAATTTGGCAACCAATATCTTGGCTACCAGTAGAATATGACAGGCACAATGTCCGTGTTGTAATAATAGCACCATTTATACAGTGAGATTTGTATAATCCTTTGTGGTTTTGGTGAGGAGTATCTTGATGTCCACCCAAATGTTTTTGTGTATTGGGCAATTCCAAAATATACATGAAAGATTCCCGATTTCTCCACAGTTTCTCCAACAAAGCGGAGTAGGTGGTATTCATTGTATGTAACTTAAGTGGGGTGTAATACCATTGTGACCAGACCCTATAGTGTGTTTCCTGAAGCGAGATGCAGAGAGTTGCTGAAGGTGATGTCTATTGCTTTTTGTATTTGATCTTCTTCCAGATTACGTTGGAGCTCCTTCCTCCGTGTGATTATGTTGGGGCCTATATGATGTTCTAGGTCTTCATTAAAAATTTCGTAGATGGAACTGGTCTTCCACGTGATTTTATTTGATGGGTTCCCGATCATGTTAGCTATATTTTTTGGTAGTTTGAAGTTGATCTTTTTGTCCTCCATCTGGTTTTGAGTAACCAGGTGTTTTGTTCCTGATCAGGTAATCCGAATCTGGTTTGAAGAATGCTGAATGGAATGAGATGGTTGTCCTCCATACTGTCTGATGCTGCTACCTTAAATGGACATTGCTGAAGGTCAACAGGAGAAACTTCTACAAGATGAGACACTACAAGGAGGAACAGGATACTTGAGGGAGGGGGAGGTTATCCTCCGAAACATCGCACAAATGTGCCGGCGTCTCGTTCCTCCCGGTGGTCTCAGAATGTAGGAGTTTCTCTTGTAGATGTACAGCAATGTCCGTTTAAGGGTAACATTATGTACCGAATGTGAACAACTTTGTTGTATCTGTCCTCGCTGAACTATATTTTTGCACTTTATTGGATAAACATATTTCTATTTGACTAGTATTTTTGTTGGGTGTTTCAATTTATAAAAGAGCTGTTGCCAATAACATAATGAAATACGCCAAATCCTACATATTACTTGACTGCAAATTTTCACGTTCATTCCCCACAGGTATTTTTTCTGATCACTGGTTTATGTAATTCAATAAATGATCCAGCATTCCAGATTTATAAAAAGATTGCAGCAAAAAGCTTTGGACATGTGTTTCAAGTCGAGGTCTCAGAACTTGGTCATGTAAGTACAGAAAGGATTCTAGTTCTTATGTAATTTCACATTTATTTCAAGGGGTTTTCAGGATTTTTCATAAACATGGTAGACATAGATATATGGTATAAAATAACAAAATCATCATAATACACATACTTGGTGCCAGTATATTGTCCCCACAGCAGAGAGAGCGGTGACGTTACGTCCATCATTCCTGCAACCTCTGCAGCCTATCACTGGCCTTAGTGCTCATGTGCTGTACATAACACATATACAGTGCCTACAAGTAGTCTTCAACCCCCTGCAGATTTAACTGGTTGACACATGCGGAATTAACTTGGCATTGTGACATTTGGACTGTAGATCAGCCTGGAAGTGAAAAATGCACTGCAGCCAAAAAGATTTTTAAATTTTTTTTTTAAAGCGTTAAAAGTTAATTCAGAGGGTCATTTATTATTCAACCCCTCAAACCACCAGCATTCTGTTTGGTCCCCCTAAAGTATTAAGAAGTAGTTCAGGAACAAAGAACAATGAGCTTCACATGTGTGGATTAATTATCTCTTTTGCCAGCCTTTTCTGACTATTTAAGACCCTCCCCAAACTTGTGAACAGCACTCATACATGGTCAACATGGGAAAGACAAAGGAGCATTCCAAGGCCATCAGAGACAAGATCGTGGAGGGTCACAAGGCTGGCAAGGGGTACAAAACCATTCCCAAGGAGTTGGGCCTACCTGTCTCCACTGTTGGGAGCATCATCTGGAAGTGGAAGGCTTATGGAACTACTGTTAGCCTTCCACAGCCTGGACAGCCTTTGAAAGTTTCCTCCTGTGCATAGGCCAGGCTTGTCCGAAGAGTCAAGGCTAACCCAAGGACAACAAGGAAGGAGCTCTGGGAAGATCTCATGGCAGTGGGGACATTGGTTTCAGTCAATACCATAAGTAACGTACTCCACCGCAATGGTCTCCGTTCCAGACGAGCCCGTAAGGTACCTTTACTTTCAAAGCGTCATGTCAAGGCTCGTCTACAGTTTGCTCATGATCACTTGGAGGACTCTGAGACAGACTGGTTCAAGGTTCTATGGTCTGATGAGACCAAGATCGAGATCTTTGGTGCCAACCACACACGTGACGTTTGGAGACTGGATGGCACTGCATACGACCCCAAGAATACCATCCCTACAGTCAAGCATGGTGGTGGCAGCATCATGCTGTGGGGCTGTTTCTCAGCCAAGGGGCCTGGCCATCTGGTCCACATCCATGGGAAGATGGATAGCACGGCCTACCTGGAGATTTTGGCCAAGAACCTCCGCTCCTCCATCAAGGATCTTAAAATGGGTCGTAATTTCATCTTCCAACAAGACAACGACCCAAAGCACACAGCCAAGAAAACCAAGGCCTGGTTCAAGAGGGAATAAATCAAGGTGATGGAGTGGCCTAGTCAGTCTCCTGACCTTAACCCAATTGAAAACTTGTGTAAGGAGCTCAAGATTAAAGTCCACATGAGACACCCAAAGAACCTAGATAACTTGGAGAAGATCTGCATGGAGGAGTGGGCCAAGATAACTCCAGAGACCTGTGCCGGCCTGATCAGGTCTTATAAAAGACGTTTATTAGCTGTAATTGCAAACAAGGGTTATTCCACAAAATATTAAACCTAGGGGTTAAATAAAAATTGACCCACACTTTTATGTTTAAAATTTATTAAAATTCAACTGAGCAACATAACTTTTTGGTTTGTAAGATTTATGCTTCTGTTAATAAATCCTACTTTCGTTTGCAGTTTGAAGGCTCTAACTTATTTGCATCTTATCAAACCACCTAAATCTGCAGGGGGTTGAAGACTACTTGTAGGCACTGTATACACCATGTCAGTCTGGACTACAGATATAGAATAGGTTGGATTTCAATCTGTGTGATCTTGCTGTTCCCCATAGGATGGGCACAGCTTGTATAATGGTATGATGAAAAATGTTTATTTTGATCACCTGTCCCAAAAGTAAATTATAGGACTTCATCTATTCTCCATAATGGATCTTATTTCTGAGAGTTTTGATGGCAATAGAAAACACAAATACATTCTGTCTCATCATACCATATTCTTAGTGGAATTTCCTGTCTGTCCCAATTGGTTCTTCTAGGTAAATGTGAACATGGCCTACCAATGGCTTAGTAAATACTATTAAAGTACCATTATACCATTCCGGTTCCTTGGCCATTCCTGATCCGGTCCCTACTGGTAGATGTCTGATGTCTGTAATTAGGATATTTAATTTGTGTAAGCCCTAGTATTTTTCTTTTTATTAATTTCAAGGCATTTGGCTACCTGGACCTCATGCTTTCCAGACCTTTGAACAGCTCAACACCTATTTACTCTAAAGATTATCCTTCTGGTTCCCATTCTGACCCTTTTGATGTGAAAGGAAACCATTCTGATTTAGTTGTGAGCTTTGATGGACCAGTTACATCAATTTCACTTATCAGGCCAAATGGTAAGTATTAAAACTGGGGTCATTTAGTGCTATTTCATCTGTGGTTAATTTACTAACCAATACCAATAACTCGCCCTCCAGATAAGATAGATTCCAGTTTTCTGTTCAACAGACAGCTATCCCTTCTGACTCCCCCAATACACTTGAACACTTTGCTAACTATGCACCCATATGTTTTCAATGAGGAAAGGGGAAAAGGACTCCTTTGGCTTCAACACATTACCCCAGGAAATGAGAGGATTGGCTGTTAAATTTCCATAATTTATTTAACTAATTTATATGGGGCTATTTATTCCGCTTTATAGACATGATCATCAGTGTTCCCATTGGGGCTCACAATCTAAATTCCCTATCAGTATGTATTTGGAGTGTGGGAGGAAACTGAAGCACCCGGTGGATGCCCACGTAAACACAGGGAGAACATACAAACACCTTACAGATGTTATCCTTGGTTGGATTTGAACCCAGAATCCCAGCGCTGCAAAGCAATAGTGCTAATCACTGAGCCACCATACTGCCAAACCTCCATGTTTCTATCCACCACCTGTCAGGCAGTAGTCAGGAGCCCACCCCCAACCACATGCACATCAGATTGTCAGCTGGAACAAATGTGTTCAGCTCACTGGGTTGACATTTATGTCTACTATCTGTATTTCTTGGAAGAGACTTAATGAAAGACCTCTAAGCTTACTCTGGTAATTACCCTGTTATGCTGGGGTCCTTCCCATTACCTATCCCCCCTATTTTTGCCTTCTATTTCTATTTCTTTGCTTTTTCTGTCCATCTCTGTTGCTCCTCTTTTCTCTGTTCTCTATATTCTTCTGGGTGTTCCTATAAACATTCACAACCATGACTATGGACATCTATTGGATGATATTGATATTTATTACTGAAATATCTTACTAGGTAGCTTTTCTAGGACTTCAACACCTAGCCAGTGCGCATGGATGATTTGTACATTCTTGTGTACCGGTTTATAATCTTTCTGATTATTATTTAATGATATATGTTTCATATACTCTCAATCAATAAAACAAAGTTTTAAAAAAAGTACATTTATGTGTAAACATTATATGTTTCCTTTATAAGGTACCGTAATTAAACCTTCTGCTTCTGTGGGCACAAGTGGAATAGGTGGAACCATCCATATAGGAACTAAACCGGATGAAGGGACATGGCGTATAAATGTAACCGGTTTAGATGAGCATTCCATACGCATTCAAGGAATGAAAGGTAAAGAAAAATGTTACTGTATGTATGATATATACATATACTGTATCTATACATATGTCAAAATATAATGTGTGTATATATATATATATATATATATATATATATATACATATATATATATATATATATATATATATATATAGTAGTGCAGCGATGTTCACACTGTGCGGTAATGAGACAGTGACCCAAGGAAAGTTCAACCTAAACGGCTTTATTGGTACAACTCATGACTCAAATGCCAAAGATGTCCTCGCGGTCATAGTCGGGTGATCCACACAGTCAGTGTACCCTGTTGCCGTGGGAGATTGGTGCGCCGTTTCGCTCTGTGGTGCGCCAGTTACTTCTGCTTCACAGGCCTGTGTTGTGACTACACACAGACCTGCCCTGCACAGAGCCTCCTGCTCTGCAGTTTGCAAACACCATCCACTGACACCCCAAATCATTGCTGAGGGTTTTTAAATGGAATCTGTGGTAATGCTGTTACTGTAATAGGCAGCAGATCTTATGTCTAGAAAATGTTGATTTAAAATCCACAGTGTATATGACCTGCGAGTACATACAGGTGCATCTCAATTACCGTATTTTTCGGACTATATAAGACACACTTTAGTTCCCCCAAATTTTGGGGGAAAGTGTGGGGTGCATTTTATAATTTGAATATAAAGATTATATACTGCAGGGAAGCTGGGGCAGCTATGGAGCGGGTTGGCTGCGAGCTGCTGAGCCTATGGGAGGTCTCCTGCTCCCTTTCATTTAATACGCACTGCCGCTGTCCACCTCTCAGTGCTGATGTTGCGCTGAGAGATAGACAGGGGATCAGTGCATATTATGTGAGCCTGCACTCCCCCCCCTGTTCTTCTCTCACAACGTCCATTGTGTAGATGCCCCCCATGTCCTGCTGTCACCCAATCACTCTTTTATGTCCCCCCACATCCTGCTGTCACCCCCTCCATTTTGTAGATGCTCCCCCACGTCCTGCTGTCACCCCATCACTCTGATATGCCCCCATGCTGGACCGCAGCAAGGGAAATGAAAAAAAGCTTCTTACTTACCCTCCGGCGATCTGTGTTCAGTGTCACCGCCGTCTCTGTGCTGCTGCTCGGCATCTTCCGATCATGTGATTAGGCCCACAGTGATGATGTCATCGCTGTGTGCTTGATCACATGATCGGATACCGAGCAGCAGGTAGAGACCGGGAGACAGCGGCATCTACAAAATAGAGGGGGTAACAGCAGGATGTGGGGGGACATATGAGAGTGATGGGGTGAGTGCAGGATGGGGGGGGCATCTACACAATGGAGGGGGTGACAGCAGAATGTGGGGGACATATAAGAGTGATGGGGTGAGTGCAGGACGGGGGGCATCTACACCATGGAGGGGGTGACAGCAGGACATGGAGGTATAAACAAAATAAAAGGCAGTCTAATGGAGCGCTAAGAAGGAGAGGATTACTAATCTTATATTAAAGCATCCAAACCTTTATTAAGATGTCCCCTATACGCCACAACATGTTTCGACAGTTTACAGCCGTCTTCCTCAGGTCATATCACCAGGTGAGGAAGACGGCTGTAGACTGTCGAAACATGTTGTGGCGTATAGGGGACATCTTAATAAATGTTTGGATGCTTTAATATAAGATTAGTAATCCTCTCCTTCTCAGCGCTCCATTAGACCGCCTTTTATTTTGTTTATATTCGTGGTATCCCTATTAGGAGGCTGGCAGGAGCTGCTGTGGGAAGGAAGATTAAGTTTTAACCCCGGAGCCTTTCACCAAAGCGAAAGGACCTGTGGTTGCTGGGCGACTGGGACCATTAACAAAGGACCTGCGGTGACGTGTTTCCGGGTCCTGGTTCACGTAGGGTCGACTTGTTGGAAAGGATCGCTGGAGCGACGGCAACAGTGCCTGGCGGGATCCGGAGGTCTAAAGCCCTGAGTGTTAACTGGTGTTGTGGGGAGGCGCACAACACACCAAGGTGAGCGATACTGCTACCCACCACAGACCAATTTAGTGTCCCAGGTGCTTCTCATTTGCGCCCCTCTGTTTTTGTTACTTATTAGCAGGACGTGGAGGGGCATATAAGAGTGATGGGGTGTGTGCAGGACAAGGGGCCATCTACACAATGGAGGGGGTGGGTGTAGGATGTGGGGGGGCATATGGAGGGAGTGAGTGAAGAACGGGGGTAAGTGCAGGATGTGGGGGGCATATGGAGGGAGGGAGTGAAGAACGGGTGTAAGTGCAGGATGTGGGGGTGGGCATATGGAGGGGGTGAGTGCAGAACAGGGGTAAGTGCAGGATGGAGGGCCATATGGAGGGGGAAAATGCAGGTTGGGGGGCCATATGGAGGAGGTAAGTTCAGGATGGGGCGCCATAGCTAGGATGAGGGGCTATGTACCATCACTGCGGCTATGTACCGTCACTGGGGGCTATGTACCGTCATATGGGGCCATATCCAGCATGGGGTGGCCCACTTACTAGGATGAGGGGATATATATATACCAGGATGGGGTATATATATACAAAGATGAGAGACATATATACTGATTTGTAAGATGGACACTGGCATTACAAAACTAACCCCATTTAATATTAAAAAAAAAATTCTCTTTTCCTTCACCAAATATGGGGGTGGGTCTAATAATCAGGTGCTTCAAGAGTTCTGGGATCAAAGGTGTGTTGCAGTCCGCGCTGCCCGATCGTCCAAAGGATCACAAGGGAAACAATGTTCCAAACGAAATTCTCTTTATTCTTATAAACCGACGCGTTTCGGCGCCCAATCCTGGCACCGTCCTCAGACGGTGCCAGGATTGGGCGCCGAAACGCGTCGGTTTATAAGAATAAAGAGAATTTCGTTTGGAACATTGTTTCCCTTGTGATCCTTTGGACGATCGGGCAGCGCGGACTGCAACACACCTTTGATCCCAGAACTCTTGAAGTACCCACGGTCCCGTGGAGGTGGAGGTCCAGCAGCAGCCTACATTACTAAAACCAACGCTCTTATTCCAGTTGTGGGATTCACAACTGGACCAGGTTAGTGCAAACCTGTTTGTACCGTTTAGTCCCTAATCTATGCCAAATGATAGGGCACCATTGCGCCTCTGTTGTCTCCCCTTATATTTTTATATAATAATCAGGTGCGTCTTATAAAGTGAAAAATACGGTAATTAGAATATCATCAAAATGTTACTTTATTTCAGTAATTCAATCCATAAAGTGAAACGCATATTTTATATAGAGTCATTACAAACAGCGTGATCTATTTCAAGTGTTTATTTATGTTAATGTTGATGATTATGGCTTACAGCCAATGAAAACCCAAAAGGTCATTGTCTCAGAAGATTAATGCAGGGAGGGTGAAGGGTCTGAAAGATAAAATATTACCTAGGTAGGTATCAGAGGCTTAACATTGTGTGGTTGTGAGAGTCACAACCACTCTACAAGCATATAATGGCTGCTGCAGTCCCCAGCAGGGAGCATACAGAATAAGGAGGATGAAGGGTTAAAAACAGAGCTGCCGTATTCCATAAGACATCAAATGGTGAAAATAATATTGATTTATTACTCAACATGTTTTAGCACGCCCTGGCCCCTTCCTCCGGACAAATAAATATCACATTGCATATGTTAGGACATTTCAGTGAGTCATGAAATGCGTTGACTAATGAAAAAAATAATATTCACCCTTTGATGTCTTGTGGAATACGGCAGCGCAGTTTTTAACACTTCATCCTCCCTACTTTAATTTTCTGAGATAATGACCTTTGGGTTTTCATTGGCCGTAAGCCATAATCATCAATATTAACAGAAATAAACACTTGAAATAGATCACTTTTTGTAATGGTGCTACATAATAAGTGTTTTACTTTATGTACTGAATTACTGAAAAAAAGTAACTTTTTGATGATCTTCTAATTCATTAAGATGCACCTGTACACAAATAGAGTTCATTTTGATCATTAAGGCAGCAAAGAATAGAAAAAAATAGGGAAACGGTAAAGTAAATAGAGATCCGGCATATTTATTACTGCATCACAAACCTGTCTGGTCACATCTTCTTCAATCTAAAATATTTCTTTTATAAGTAATCTATGTATTCATCATAACCTATTTAGGTTGTTCTTTTTTTTTTTATCTTTTAGAAACAAATGTTTCAAGTAAGTCACCAATCCCTGGATTTTCCGGACTGCGGAGGGTGCAGTATGGGTGTATATGCAAAAGTGAAAATTGAATTAACTCTGTAGTATGGGCCAAAAAAGAGTTTGATTAGAAGTTGTATTTTTGCCTGTGATACGTTATATAATGTTCATTAAAATGAAGATTAACTTTCATATTTAATTTAGTTATAAAATGATCTCATATTATTTGATTGAATGTTTCTATAATGTTAAATGTGATATTCTTTTGAATTACTTGATTTTCGATACATGCTGTACTTGTCTTTGTTTGCCC